>SJYX01022395.1:389851-404804 GCA_006410675.1 Oreotragus oreotragus
CTGCCGTCTATGGGGTCACACAGAGTCGGACACGACTGAAGCGACTTAGCAGCAGCAGCAGCATACAGTAGTGTATACATGTTAATCAGAGAAGGCAATGGCACCCCACTCCAGTACTCTTGGCCTGGCAAATCCCATGGACAGAGGAGCCTGGTAGGCTGCAATCTATGGGGTCACTAAGAGTCGGACACAACTGAGTGACTTCACTTTCACTTTTCACTTTCATGCACTGGAGAAGGAAATGGCAACCCACTCCAGTGTTCTTGCCTGGAGAATCCCAGGGATGGGGGAGCCTGGTGCACAGCCGTCTATGGGGATCGCACAGAGTCAGACACGACTGAGGTGACTTAGCAGCAGCAGCAGCATACATGTTAATTCTAACCTCCTAATTTATCCCTTCCCCATACCTTTTCCCTTTGGTAATTCTAAGTTTGTTTTCTAAGTCTGTGTCTGTTTTGTAAATAACTTAATTTGTACCTTTTTTTCTAGATTCCACATATAAGGTATATCATACAGTATTTGTCTGTGTCTGATTTAATCTGATAATCTCTAGGTCCATCCATGTTGTTGCAAATGGCATTATTTAATCCTTTCTATGACTGAGTAATATTCCACTGTGGGCTTCTCAGATGGTGCAGTGGTTAAAGAATCCTCCTGCCAATGCAGGAGACACAAGTGATGTGGGTTCAATCCCTGGGTCAGGAAGATCCCCTGGAAAAGAGCATGGTAACCCACTCCGCTATCCTTGCCTGCAAAATTCCATGGGCAGAGGAGCCTGGAGGGCCACAGTCCATGGGGTCGCAGAGAACTGGACACAACTGAGCACACACGTGTGCAATATTCCATTGTATATACATACCACACCTTCTTTATCCATTCCTCTGCTGATGGACGTTGAGGTTGATCCTGCATCCTATTATAAATAGTGCTGAAATTAACACTGGGGTGCATGTATCTTTTCAAATTAAGATTTTCTCCAGATATATGTCAAGGGGTAAGCATTTACATTTTTAATCTCCATAAAAATCTAATGAATCTGCTTCTTCCCATCATTTCATCAACAAACCATCTTTCAACTCTTTGGTCTGTTGGACATTCTTCACGGTTCTCCTGAAACTAACTTTCCTTTGCTTTCATTATCCTACTTGGAATCTACTCACTAGCCAATCTTCCTTGGTCCCCTTTCTGATACTGTTACCTGACCTGCCTCTAGAAGATGAACACAACTTTGAGACAACCAGTGTGCACCCAAATATCCTGGAAGGCTCATGAAAACACAGATCGCTGGGCCCCAGTCCCAAAGCTTTTGATTCAGCAGGTCTGGAGTCGATCTAATTACTCATATTTCTAGTAAGTTCCCAGGTGATGCTGATACCGGTCAGGGGACCATACATTGAAAATCACTGCCCTAAGTCTTAGATTTACCTTCTTCTCTCACATACCCTTATTGAGAAACTTCATTTATTCTGATGATTTTTAACTCTCAGCATCTCATAGGTAAGTCTTAAACCACTATTGTCCAATCTCAAAACCCCCACTAAAATTCCTTCTCATATCTCTCACTTACATTTCCACTTGGCTGCCCCTCCATCACCTGGATCTTAATATGTACTTCCTAGCTTGTCATCTTTCTTCAGAAACCAGTTCTTTCTCTGGATTTTCCCTTTCTTGCACTGTGAGTAGGACCATCATGTTTTCCTAGTCATCCAGGTTCCATACTGGGATATCATCTTTCTTTCCCTGTTTCACAACAAGTTTTGTGTCTCTTGACTCCCCTTTTTTATTGTGACTTTGCCATTATCATCGCAGGTATTCATTACTTCACACCTGGACATGGGTAATCACTTATTTCACCTTTCTGCCTCAAACACACTCCCCACGTATACATGACTGTCAAATTAATCTCCCTCAAATACCAGTTTGTAAACTTTGATAATTTCCCATTATGGTCGGGGCACAGCTTTTCAACTGATGTGGGCTATGAATGGATTATAGGTGTGCTCATGTATCCATTTCCGGAGCTCTGAGGCATCCGGCCTGGCCTGGGACAGCTGAACCTCAAACAGCCAGAGAATGCATTACCTCCACCTCTCACTACTTTCATAGCCACAACCCACTCTGTCCATTTCAAGCCTTCTCTTCTTTTACCCCAAGATGCTTTTTAAATATGTTCATTTTCTATGTGTGCCATGGACTGAGAAATTTTGGCAATTACTGATTTGTAAAATAGTGTCCAAATTCCTTGATCCAGTATTAGAGATGTCAATATATATAATAAGATACATGTCTCAACCAGAACCAGTGACACCATGTGCAGTGCCTTCCTTTTAAACTTCGCTGACTCTATTCCACAGGTTGGTTTAAATCTGTCTATTCTCTGATTATAAGAGAATAGACTCTTATATATTATAAGAATATACCAGTTTCTTCAAGTCCAGCTCAAGATACTCCCTTCAGGAATAACACATCCAGGGTTTGGTGATCATCTGCTATTTTCCAGGTTAGGTATTAGTGTAGAATCAGAACAGCAAATGGGGTTCCAAATTGCCCACTATTGCTATTTCACCTTCCTCTGTACTCCTGTGGCAACTCAGGCACCTAGCTTACTATGTTGTACTGTTCGTCTTCGACATACTTACACATTTTTTGACTATATATCAAAAGAAAAATACCTCCAATGAGCAAATTTTGGGGGCTTTCTATTTTGTGTTCATTACTGTGCTACATGGTAAGGATAGAAGCAATTTAAACAGAAGCTTAAAACAGAAAATTCTCAAGAAAGGTTAAAGGCAAAAGAGAAATTAAAACTTGCAAAACAATGTGAAAAGTACTACAATAAGGGACTCCAGAAAAGAATAGCTATCCTTATGTTTCTTGCCAGAGGAGGCAACATCTAAGCAATCAGAACAGTATTTGCATGGGCTTGTAGTCTAGAAAAATGGCCTCACATTTATGCTGAACCCCTAAGTAGTTGCGTGTAGTTGGAGCAGAATGAGAGAGAAAAAGTGTGTGTCCGTGTGTGTGTGTGTGTGTTTATATGTGTGTTTGGATGGAGAGTGGAGTGGTAGCTGTTGACAGGAAAGCTACTGAAGGGCTAGATATTTACCAAAGATGTTGGACCTTTTCTAAAGGTTATGGAAAGTATTAAAGAGTTTTAAGCAGAGAATGACACTTTCTTGGAAAAAGTAGCACTGTATACAGCATGGAAAATGGATCAGAGGGAGGAAAACTCATGGAAGTAAGACAATTAGGAAGCTGCTGCTGCCACTGAGTGGCTCAGTCGTGTCCAACTCTTTGCGACTCCATGGACTGTAGCCCACCAGGCTCCTCTGTCCGTGGGATTCTCCAGGCTACAATACTGGAGTGGGTTGCCATTCCCTTCTCCAGGGGATCTTCCCCAACCCAGGGATCAAACCTGCTTCTCCTGCATTGGCAGGCAGGGTCTTTACCAGTAGCACCACCTGGGAAACCCTATTAGGAAGCTCTTGCTGGTATTTAGGTGACAGATGATCCTAGTGATGACAGTAAAGATGGAGAAAGTAAAGATATTTGAAAGATATTAGGTAAAACACACAAACATGGTGTTTCAATATCTGTATATTTGGGATGAAGAAGAGGATAAAGTAAAGGCAATACACAGAGCACAGGTTCAGAGTTGGCCTTATCCAGAAAGACAGCGGAGCCTGAAATGCAGAGGGTGGACCCAGAGAGCAGCACAGACAGGACAGCAGGAAGATGAAAGCTCCCGCTTGCCCACTGCAAGTGAAGTGACCACCATACCAGAGGAGAGCGAAAGGAGAGCCGGTGTGGGATACAGGGAGATGATCTGAAGAGGGTGAACGTGCTCCTGTGGAGAACGAGAGAGGGGACAGAAAGAAACCGAGGTTGCCAGGAAGCCCGAGCGTGGGGCAGAGGCTGCTGGCGGGACCTGGCCCAGCCAGCAGAGGGGGGGGTCAGGTGGGGGCTCTGTTACCCAGACACAGAAAGCACCCCGTCACTCAGCAACTCTCCACCTAGCTCACGTGTCCCGTGTAGGTAACTTTTTACGGTAAAGTAAAAGGGAAAAGCTGTCCAGCACTGTATGAAATGGGGAAAGGTCCAGGAAAACCTCCCGTGGGAGAAAGTAGAACAAAAAGAATTTAAAGGACGTTACAAAAAGGGGAAAGTTGACTTTACAAAAAATAGCCTGAGTTTGATGAATGTGAAATTGCTGGTGGCTTTGGCAAAAGTGATTTCAGCAAGAGCAGTATTAATGGATGACAGATAATACCAAGGTGGGTGGATGCGGGGTGGATGAAGGAAGCTGAAATAGACTCTGAGAGCCAAGATCTTGTGAAAGGCAGAACGACATATTAGATAAAATCACAAATTCTGGAGCCTGGCTGCCTGCGTTCAATTCTGACTTTTATCTTTTCCCGACCTTGGGTAAGTTACTTACCCTTTCCATGCCTCAGTTTCCTCTTCTGTGTGATATACTAGTACCATTATTGTTAATAGCATGATTATGAGGATTAAATAAGTGGATCTATGTCAAGGACTATAGAACCATGACATCCAGGGAGCACCAAGTTCTCTATTCCTTTATATCACCAGCACCCATTCCAGAGCCATATGCAAAGAAAGTCAGTAACCCAGTAGTGATGAATGCTGAATCATTCACTTTATTTCAGGGGAAAAAAGAAACACTCAAGAATCACCATCTGTAAGATTTAGGCCCATTTCACTTGAATGATATTTTCATCTTATGTTCACAAAATTTCGGTGCAGAATACTATTCTTCCCAGTTTACTAATAAGAGTTTAATAATTTTATTTACCACATAATCCAGAATGTTGAAGCCATGTTTCCACTACCAAATAAGAAACATATTTCCATAATGACTTATAAAAATCATACCTCACCCGCAAGATGTTTAGAATTTAGGTTAAATTAAAACACTTTCATTCACAAGTTTTTTAAAAAGTGACCAAAAGAATAGGGGTTACTCTTCCTAATAAGAGGAAGTTCCATAGTGTGAGCGTTTTGGATCACTTTAGCAGAAAGTCTGTTGGACTCGCTTTTTGATGGCAACATGGCTTCTATAACTTCTACTATGTGAACTCACGCAACAAGCTCAAGAAGGAAAGAAGAGGCGTTTCTATCATGTCACATCTAATCAGGGTAGAATTTTTTCCCCAGAAGATTTCAACACAGTTTCTCTTCTATCTCATCATCCAGAAAGGGACTCCATAACCGCCATTAGGCCAGCCATTCCAAAAGAGAATGGAATTATTGCAATAGTTTAGACCAACTGTGATCTACCTCACATGACTGGGCACACCTTCTGTGCCCTGATATCTGAACAAAGTCAGGATATCTTTAGCCAGGAAGAAGGTGGGAAAGCAAAAATGTTTGACACATAATTGGTAGGGACATAAATACTGTATGACAGACTCCAAAGTAAGTACTAGGATTCAACAACAAAAAAAACCATGATTTTCATCCTTAATTTTCAAGATCAGAATAATTTCAGGTTTTCTGCTCTAATAGGGATATCTGTGACACCAAATAATCATATAAATTAATTTATCTTTTATTAAATATTATTTTAAAATTTTAAATGGTATATGCCATTCACATAATCATTTTCCTTTGATGTTATTAATTTATTAACTAAAATTGTGATGTTGTCCTATATCTTCCAATTTAAGACCAAACAATAAAAAGAAAACAAAACTCTAAACTATTTGATATTGGATTTACTAGCCTACACAACAAAAACAATTTTCTTGTTTACTCATATGAAATTTTCTTTATATTCATAAGACAGTTTCAGACAGTTTTATAATATTTTATTATTACTATAGGCTAAATTTTCTCCTCTACAAATCTAAGAAATTTTCAAGGTCAAGGCTTATCTTTTATTTTTGATCACCAGCATGTAGCATAGAGCTCACTCTATAAATGATTATTAACCAAAAAAAATTAATGAATATATATCCTTTTAAATTATTTTTCTAGTTACTACTTCTCTCTTTTTCCCTGATTTGTTTGCAATGACTCTCTTTTTTAGAGTCATTTCATTTAATTCCATTTTTAGCTTAGGTTTGTTTTTGTTTTAAGCCAAGCAGCAATTCTTATATTTTGATTTAAAATGTCTCTCCTGTCCCTCTCTCCCTGCCCTTCCACTACAGTGACTATTAAATTTAAAACTTAAATGCACATGTGTGACAATCATGTCACCTCCCTAAATTGTATTCTTACAATAGAAAGTACACATGACCTCAAATTGATGTTTCCATCTCAACTGACTCATTTGTCAGGAGTCACAGCTATAATTTGCCAGCAGGTTGACACAGCAGATCATGGGCTGGACTGACAGCACAGGACCTTTCATCGGCTGTAATCTACAACACATGCGTATTACAGAGTGCCAGGTGTAGCTCAGAGGGTGTCACAGTGAAAAGCAAGAAGATGAAATCTCCCCTGCTTCTCAGGACTTGTTAGCATAAAAGCACAGTGATGTACCACTATCTACCATTTAGTGTAAACGTTATGAAGGACAACCCAGACTCAAAAATGGAATTATTGTTACCACCAAGTGAGTCGCTGTAAATACAAACATTAATTTATTTAAACATATATGCCTCAACTTCACACTGGAAAAAAGAACTACTAAAAAGTCTTAAGAATTCATGGCGGTGTAAATTCTTCATCTAGCCTGCCATACTTAGTCATGTATATAATTCCATGAAAACTCTAGTTGGCTGAGATATGTTTAAGCCTGTTTTGTTCAGAGCAAATCAGTTTCCAAATAAGAAAACTAATAACAACAGGGGAAAGAAGGCATATTTTTCTTTCAAATTTAGACTAATCCCTTTCTCCTCCTCATATGCATCTTACAAGGTGTATAAATTGTAAACAGGTCTAAAGACTACTTGCTTCATATAACTAGTCTTCTCAAATATATTTCTCTTTCTGTTCTCATGCATCAGTCTAAATTTCTAAATTTCATTATCATGATCTCTCTCCAGAAGAATTCATTCTGTGCCTATCATATGCTTTATTGCCTGTCCCCACTTCAAATATCCAACAGCATCCCCTACTTCTCTCTCTTCTATAAGCCTGATGCTAACCCACCATTCTTTGAGTTATCCAGTTCTAAATCTTCACTCACCAGGTTTACATGCTATATCCTCCTCTGTCTAGAAGCTACCTATTCCAACCCTTCAAGTTTTTCAAGGCTCATTTCAAACTCTACCTAGTCCATAAGACCCTTCTAAATTAATAATAGATTTGTTACAGAATACTATCCAATTATCATCATTGCTTCTGATTATTTTTAATATTCAATGGAAATATCACCTTAGCCAAGATCCATATCTAAATTCTAGAATAAGAAGTTGTCAACAAAACTGAGTCTTAGAATATCAGAAAGAGTCATGGTACACATGGAAAGCTCTGTCAATTCGGTTCAGTCATTACAATATTGAAGTTAATATGGGCCACGCAAATGCTCACCACCCAATCAGCTGAGCAGAGGATCTATAGGTGAGTCCCGATGCATGCCAACGTGTTTAAGCAGGTACCTGTTTACAGCTTCTTTCTCTGTTGTGTAATCAGACGTGTGACCATTGGAATGGCCACTGCCCTTTCTTTCAGAGAGCTAAACAGTGATTTACATTTACAGAAGATTTAATGCGTGAAGCACTTGAGGTATTTTGTATGCATGCTTTGCTTTAATCTTTAAGCCAGTGAGCAAAACATTGTTATCACCTTCATTTTACAGATGAGAGGTAGATTCATCTACCAGTGCCACTTAGGAAGGAGGAGTGGAACCAAGATTCAGGGCCATAATCCCTGCCTGAGCCTTTCACCAATGTCCTCTGCTGTGGGCTCCTATTCCTCTTCATCCTTCCTATTTTTGCTACTCATTGTTTGCAGTTATTTCATCATTTCCAAATTAACAGTTCTATTTCCCAAAACACTCAGATGTGAAAGTCCTAGAATGGATGCAACAATTCTCAATAAAAGTCTTATCCTCTGTCATTCTATTTTGAAACATCAGGGTCTAACACACAGGGATGGGTATTTGGAGGGAAATGATGAAGTGGCCTCAATACTCTTTGGTGGAAATATTACCCCTCTCACGTCAGTCCTCCATCCTTCTGATCACTCAGAGACCCACCTGGCATATCCCTGAGTAAAGTGCTTGAGATATTTGGGTAAAATTGGAACCTATCACACAATGGGAACACATGCCAAACAACCAGAAGACCCTACAGTTGTGCAGTACTTCAGAGACAAGAGAGAACTTTTAGTCATCACTTCAATCTTCCTAGTAAGAAAATCTCTTGGAAGTTGATAGATCTGATTTTTTTTTTAATTGAAGTATAGTCTGGCTTAGTGATCAAGAATCTGCCTGCCAATTCAGGAGACACAGGTTCCATCCCTGGGTGAGGGAGATCCCCCCTGGAGAAGGAAGTGGCAACCCACTCCAATATTCTTGTCCGGAGAATTCCATGGATAGAAGAGCCTGGGGGGCTACAGCCCATGGGGTTGCAAAGAGTCAAACATGACTGAGTGACTAACAACACTTTCACTTATCATATACATTCTTTTTCTATATTCTTTTCCATTATGGTTTATCACAGTATATTGAATATAGTTCTCTGTGCTATACATTAAGACCTTGTTGTTTATCCATTCTAAATGTAATAGCTGGCTTCTACCAACTGCAAACTCCCAGTCCATCCTCAGAGCTGTGTCCACTTTTAAATTGCCCGGCTTATCAAAGTCACAAACTAAGGTCATAAAAATCAGAATATATTCTAAACATTCAATAGCACAAATTTCCACTTTTACATGCACAAAACAATGTCAAAATATAATTGTGCAAGTACATATAAGTGTGCTGTTTATAAAATAATTAATTAATTCAAAAAATATATGCTGTGCTATAGATCGGAGAAGGCTGTGGCACCCCACTCCAGTACTCTTGCCTGGAAAATCCCATGGACGGAGGAGCCCAGTAGGCTGCAGTCCATGGGGTCGCACAGAGTCGGACACGACTGAAGCGACTTAGCAGTAGCAGCATAGATGGTATGGCTTGGAAATAGGGCACATGTTTGAAATTGTAGGATTAATAATGTACTCTGTGGTAGAGACTGTTGGTTGTTCCCTAAAATCTGTTCTTCCATGATGAAATTGTAGCTTAACAAGAACTTTGCTATGGTTTGAATGTCTGTGGTAGAGCCTTTAGGAAGTGATTAAGTCATCAGGGTGGAGTCCTCATGAATGGGATTCAGTTCAGTCATGCAGTCATATCCAACTCTTTGCTACCCCATGGACTGCAGCACACCAGGCCTCCGTGTCCATCACCAACTCCCGGAATTTACTCAAACTCATGTCCATTGAGTTGGTGATGCCATCGAACCATCTCACTCTCTGTCGTCCCCATCTTCTCCTGCCTTCCATCTTTCCCAGCATCAGGGTCTTTTCCAGTGAGTCAGTTCTTCACATCAGGTGGCCAAAGAATTGGAGTTTCAGCTTCAGCATCATTGCTTCCAGTGAATATTCAGGACTGGTTTCCTTTGGGATGGACTGGTTGGATCTCCTTGCAGTCCAAGGGATTCTCAAGAGTCTTCTCCAACACCACAGTGCAAAAGCACAATTCTTTGGCTTTTCAATGGGATTAGTGACTTTATAAAAGAGAGCCTCCAGAGAGATCCCGCTCCCTTTCTGCTATGAGAAACACCACAAAAAATGTGCCATCTATGAACTGGGACGCTCTCACCACACACCCAATCTGTGGGTGCCATGATGCAAGACTTATTTTCTAGAATTGTGAGAAATGAATTTCTACTGTTTATAATTACCCATTCTGTGGGATTTTGTTATAATTGCCCAAATGGACTAGAGAGCTTCCCACTTATATATTTCCCATCCTCCCTCCCAATAAATGTGACCACATAACTAAGTTCCCTCCAAAGGAACGGGAGAGGAAATGATGTCTGCCACCTCTGGTAAAAGACCGTCTGACCTTCCTGCACTCTCTTTCCTTCCCACAGTTGGAACTTCTTGTGATTCAGCCTCAGCCATAGAAAACCATAAGGCACTAAGAAATAACAGGGAAACATGATGAAAAGAACACAGATTCCTGAATGAGCCATAAGTCAGAGCAGCATGCCTGACACTGCTTTACCAGAAAGAAAAAAACAAATATGTCTCTCATCTTTTAACCACAATTATTGTTGAGCCTCTTTACTATAGACTAACCTTATCCAAACCAATACACATTCAGACTGGTTGGATCTCCTTGCAGTCCAAGGGATTCTCAAGAGTCTTCTCCAACACCACAGTGCAAAAGCACAATTCTTTGGCTTTTCAATGGGATTAGTGACTTTATAAAAGAGAGCCTCCAGAGAGATCCCGCTCCCTTTCTGCTATGAGAAACACCACAAAAAATGTGCCATCTATGAACTGGGACGCTCTCACCACACACCCAATCTGTGGGTGCCATGATGCAAGACTTATTTTCTAGAATTGTGAGAAATGAATTTCTACTGTTTATAATTACCCATTCTGTGGGATTTTGTTATAATTGCCCAAATGGACTAGAGAGCTTCCCACTTATATATTTCCCATCCTCCCTCCCAATAAATGTGACCACATAACTAAGTTCCCTCCAAAGGAACGGGAGAGGAAATGATGCCTGCCACCTCTGGTAAAAGACCGTCTGACCTTCCTGCACTCTCTTTCCTTCCCACAGTTGGAACTTCTTGTGATTCAGCCTCAGCCATAGAAAACCATAAGGCACTAAGAAATAACAGGGAAACATGATGAAAAGAACACAGATTCCTGAATGAGCCATAAGTCAGAGCAGCATGCCTGACACTGCTTTACCAGAAAGAAAAAAACAAATATGTCTCTCATCTTTTAACCACAATTATTGTTGAGCCTCTTTACTATAGACTAACCTTATCCAAACCAATACACATTCTCCAAATTCTGTCAATATAACCTTGTGACTAAATGAAAATAGTTATTTTGGAGCTATCAAAAAAGTTCAATATGAAACCTTCTGAGAAGAGCGCACTCTGGATTCCTATCCTAACCCCAAAACCCACGTGATGAACCTTACACAGCTATCCTAAAAGCTACTTATTTTGTCTTCTTTCACATAAGAGGAAGGTACAAATCAAGATGTAATTAACCAAGGTAACCCAACCAGGCTTTCAACTCAGGTATTTTGGCTTCAAATCCATAGCCAAGTCCCACTCTTTGTTTCTGCCAACATCAGGATAGTCTAGAGATTCTCATGTGAATACACAATTTTATTGTCTAAAGTTCCTTAATAGTACAGCTTGTTTTCAAATGAAAATTAGCAGAAGCAATTATTTGACTATTAGAGTTTTTTCATCTACCTTCCATTTAATGCATAAATAATAGTTTAGACATTTAGACATGGAGAGGAGAAAAGAAAGGCTAACAGCATTCAATAAATTGAAAATTTTGTCCATCTTAGAATAAACAATTTATCTCTGTTTTAATTATTAGATACACCCCTGATCTAAATACAACCTATTATCATAAGTCAAGGATAGCATTAAAATGACAGCCATCTGAAATAATTTTATAGGCATCCATAAAGGAAATTTTGCCACAAGGATGAAAAAGTGGAAAACACCTTCTTCAAACTTAAAAGTCCTTCCCTGTAGGTCAGGCTTACACATAATATAGGAAAGAGGCTTTTGTGTCTATATGAGAAGAGACTACAATGATGACACTGAGCTGGAAATGGACAGGCTTCCCTAGTGGCTTAGTGGTAAAGAATCTGCCTGCTAATGCAGGAGACTTGGGTTTGATCCCTGATTCAGGAAAATCCACATGCAGAGGAGCCACTAAACCTGTGCACCACAACTGTCAATCTGCAGAGACTAGGCGCCACCCCTACTGAAGCCGCCATGAGCAGCCAGTGCACCACAGTCAGAGTGGCCCCACCCACCACAACTAGAGAAGAGGCCACACAGCAACAAAGACCCAGCACAGCCACAAATAAATACAGCTATTTTAAAAAAGAAATACAGATAATGGCAACATTATTCACAACTTCTACTTACATGGTCAAATATTTCACCCTTTCCTTTGCCTCTTTTTCCACCAAAAATATCAGAAATTAGATTATAACAGATATTTCTTAGAACATTGCCCTTCATTAAAGGAATATAATCTATTTTCTGATAATCCATGATATCACCCTACCGAAACTCCAGTACTTTGGCCACCTCATGCGAAGAGTTGACTCGACGGACTAAAATCTGACTAATAAGAAATAGATGATCTAAACTGGGAACCGGATTAGAAATTAATATTTACCATCTATTTTGTGCCAGACTTTATGTATGATTTCAGGTGGTTATCAATGAGAGCAGAAGTAAGTTTTATCCCTTCATCCATTTGATAAGTGGGAATTCAGAGCCAAAAGATGTCTTATTCATAGATTCTCAGACCGCAAGTAGTAAAGCTAGGATAAGAATTTAGATATGTTTGATTTCAAAATTCATGATGTTTTAAAAACTTTAGGAAAAACTGATTACATGTTTTTTTAAAAAACTCATAAAAAGTATTTTAAAGTGTTGATATAGACAGATATCTATCCTTGAATTTCCAAGTAGATTTTCTTCTTTTCTTTCTTCTCCAGTCCCTGCTCCTCCACCACTGTCTCCTTTTCAAGTTCAGATAAATAGCCAGGACATGGAAACAACCTAGATGTCCATCAGCGGATGAATGGATAAGAAAGCTGTGGTATATATACACAATGGAGTATTACTCAGCCATTAAAAAGAATACATTTGAATCAGTTCTAATAAGATGGATGAAACTGGAACCAATTATACAGAGTGAAGTAAGCCAGAAAGAAAAACACCAATACAGTATACTAACACATATATATGGAATTTAGAAAGATGGTAATGAGGACCCTGTATGCAAGACAGCAAAAGAGATACAGATGTGTAGAGTGGACTTATGGACTCTGAGGGAGAGGGAGAGGGAGAGGGTGGGATGATTTGGGAGAATAGCATTGAAATATGTATACTATCATGTAAGAAATGAATTGCCAGTCTATGTTCAATGCAGGATGCAGGATGCTTGGGGCTGGTGTATGGGGATGATCTGGAGGGATGATGTGGGGTGGGAGGTGGGAGAGGGGTTCATGTTTGGGAGTTCGTGTAAAAAAAATTTAAAAAAAATCTAATTTATAAAAGATATTGAATAGTAGAGGAAATGCATAAGAATAGGGGCTAGAATTTTATATAATGTATGATTTAAATAATTTAAAAATATAAATATACACTCCACTGTACCATCATAAGGGATTTGATTTAGGTCATACATGAATGGTCTAGTGGTTTTCCCTATTTCTTCAATTTAAGTCTGAATTTTATGATATGAGCCACAGTCAGCTTCCTTTTGTTTTTGTTGTTGTTGTTGACTCTACAGAGCTTCTCCATCTTTGGCTGCAAAGAATATAATCAAGCTGATTTCGGTTTTGACCATCTGGTGATGTCCATGTGTAGAGTCATCTCTTGTGTTGTTGGAAGAGGGTGCTTATTAGGACCCGTGCATTCTCTTGGCAAAACTGTTGGTCTTTGTCCTTCTTTTTGTACTCCAAGGCCAAACTTGCCTGTTACTCCATGTATCTCTTCCTACTTTTGCATTCCATTCCTCTATGATGAAAAGGACATCTCTGTGTGTGAATGTGTTAGCTCTAGAAGGTCTTGTAGGTCTTCATATAAGCATTAAACTTCAGCTTCTTCAGCATTAGTGATTGGGGCATAGACTTGGATTACTGTGATATTGAATTGTTCACCTGGGAAATGAACAGAGATCATTCTATCCTTTTTGAGATTGCACCCGAGTACTGCATTTTGCATTCTTTTGTTGGCTATCAGGGCTACTCCATTTCTTCTAAGGTATTCTTTCCCACAGTAGTATATATAATGGTCATTTGAATTAAATTCATCCATTTCAGTCCATTTTAGCTCACTGACTCCTAAAACGTTGATGTTCACTCTTGCCACCTGCTGTTTAACCACTTCCAATTTACATTGTTTCATGGTCCTAACATTTCATTTTTTTTTATTTTTTATTTTTTGTTTTATTTTTTATTTATTGATTTTTTAGAACTTCCATTTTACTTTATTTTACTTTACAGTACTCTATTGGTTTTGGCATACATTGACATGAATCTGCCACGGGTGTACACGAACTATGCAATATTATTCTTTGCAGCATCAGACTTGACTTCTATCACCAGTCACATCCACAGCTGGTCTTTGTTTTTGCTTTGGCTCCATCTGCTTCATTCTTTCTGAAGTTATTTCTCCACTCTTCTCCAGTAGCATTTTGGGAACATACGGACCTGGGAAGTTCATCTTTCAGTGTCATATCTTTTTGCCTTTTTGTACTGTTGATGGGGTTCTCAAGGCAAGAATACTGAAGTGGCTTGCCATTCCATTCTCCAGTGGACCAAGTTTAGACAGAACTCTCCACCATGACCCCATCTAGTCAAAGCTATGTTTTTCCAGTAGTCATGCATGGATGTGAGAGCTGGACCATAAAGAAAGCTGATGAACAAAGAATTTATGCTTTTGAACTGTGGTGTTGGAGAAGACTCTTGAGAGTCCTTTGGACTGCAAGGAGATTCAACTAGTCCATTCTAAAGGAAATCAGACCTGAACATTCATTGGAAGGACTGATGTTGAAGCTGAAGCTCCAATACTTTGGCCACCTGATGCGAAGAACAGACTCACTGGAAAAGACCCTGATGCTGGGAAAGACTGAAGGCAGGAGGAGAAGGAGATGACAGAGGATGAGATGGTTGGATGGCATCACCGACTTGATGGATATGAGTTTGAGCAAGCTCTGGGGGTTGGTAATGGACAGAAAAGACTGATATGCTGCTGTCCAT
>SJYX01022395.1:404810-451955 GCA_006410675.1 Oreotragus oreotragus
AAAAAAAAAAAAAAAAGAATCATTCTTACAACGTGGTGATTTAGTAGCTAAATCGTGTCCAACTCTTGCGATCCCATGGAATGAAGTCCACCAGGCTCCTCTGTCCATATTACCCAGGCAAGAATACTGGAGTGGGTTGCCATTTCTTTCTCCAGGGGATCTTCTTGACCCAGGAATTGAACTCACGTCCCCTGCACTACAGGTGGATTCTTTCCTGCCAAGCCATTAGGGAAGCCACAATTATGTTCTTGCTCTTCCTTCTGTCCAAGACTATCTTCTCATAAGGCCTACATCTCACGTCTGCTGCAGTGAATAGCTACAGCAGTGACCTGCAGTGGTTCATACTTCTCAGCACCCACGCTTTTCGCCATGATGCTGGTCTTGGCCATGTGACATGCTGTAATGGAACGGCAGCAAACGTGATGTAAACTGAGCTTTGGGAAGAGCTTGTGCATTGAAATTTGCCATTTCTTGCTGCTCTTGGGAAACCTGGGACCATCACCATGTGAATAACCCCAGGCTAAGGCAATGGCACCCCACTCCAGTACTCTTGCCTGGAAAACCCCATGGACGGAGGAGCCTGGTGGGCTGCAGTCCATGGGGTCGTAAAGAGTCGGACACGACTGAGCGACTTCTCTTTCACTTTTCACTTTCATACAATGGAGAAGGAAATGGCAGCCCACTCCAGTGTTCTTGCCTGGAGAATCCCAGGGACAGGGAGCCTGGTGGGCTGCCTTCTATGGGGTCGCACAGAGTCGGACACCACTGAAGTGACTTAGCAGTAGCAGTAGCAGCCTGCTTTAAAGTAGTAAAACCCTAGGCCAGAAATACACACAGCCCAGTCATTGCCATCTGATACTGAGCCAACTGCTAGACCTAAGAAGCCATCCTCAACCATTCCACCCAGGCAAGCCACCAGTGGACCTCAGAGATCATCTCAGCCAGCTCAAACCAAAACAACTGACCAGCCGACCCACAGATTTTTCAGATATAATAAACATGTATTGTTTAAAGCCACAAAGTTTTGGGGTGATTTGTTATGAGGCAAAAGCAAATTGATCTTTGCTCCATCAAGTGTATCTTCTGACTCCTATATGTTTCAGCCCTCTCACAGGCTCTTTTTCATCAAAGTACAAATACCCTGAGGTTCTTCCCAACATAAACCATCACTTTTGCTCCCATGGGCAAGCTACTTCATAACCAAACTTTTTCAAATAGATGCCTATTTTCTTCACTTGCTGTTCAGATCTTAACATTGAAATCTGACTTTTGCAGCCACCACTCCAATGAAACTGCTTTTAAAGTTAACAATGAACTTGCTGATCCAGTGAACATTTTTCAGTGATTATTTTACTTGACACTTCTTTTTGTACATAAGTACGTTTGCAGTATTAGAGCACCTGTTTATAACAGCCTTACCCCCTTGTCCTTCTGAAAACTCCTAGCCATATGTTAGGACTCAGTTCAAGTATCATTATTAATTCATTTCAGAAATTTCAGAAACCCTTTTCTTTGGATTATCAGAATACACAAGTAACCTTTCACTTGCCACAGATACAATTCCACCTCTTTGTTTGCTTGTCAGCCTTACATTAGATATTTTTTTTTTTTATCTTTAAAGCATAGCATTTAACATGGAGAGGGAAGTCAGTAATTGGTGGGGTTTTTGTTTCATTTCTTTAACAATCAAGAGTCAAAATCTCCCCAAATGAGAAAAATGAAATTTAATAGAGATAAATGGAAGGGCCTCAATTTAGTTCAAAAGCATAAATTTCCAACCATGTTCTGCTAGACTTCTATCTTCATGATAGTTTAAGTGAACAAAGACTATGCAGATTATTTCAGTTTGAGCTCAGATTCATCCCAAAACATAACAGTAGACTTTTTTAAGTAGTAAAATCTTAGGCTAACATAATGGAAGCATAGTACTCGACTTCAGGAGAGGCTATTATCCACTATAAAATTCCATCTGTTTACTTTCTGAAAGCCACCGTTTCCAAGAGATATCAACAGTTTAAGGGTCTGAACATCATGTAATTTGCAGAGAGGTGAAACAAACAGAGGACATTTGAGAAGACTAAGGGGAGACATGATGGCAGTTTTTAAAACGTGAAATGCTAGTGCATGGAGGCAGGATTAAGTACTTGCGACTTCAAAGAACAGAATTAGAACCTGTAAGAAGACACAGAAAGGGAAATTTCCTTCTGAAGAAAGAAAAATGATTTACCAGCAAAATATAGTTCCAGAATCAAACTGGCTGCCTCAAAATGAAGGGAGTGCTCGCTCATCGGGTCCGTGTCCAGTGAAGGATAACTATTCGTCTGTTGGCCTCTGTGACCCCTTCCAGGGATGGTTTTTCACGTTTGGAAGATTGCGTTGGCTTACAATTCTGTAGTTTAGCTGTGTCATGCAATAGGTTATTTACAAGAGGGTTTTCTCGTCGACATTGTTGTTTTTCTTCATTTTCTATTCGGCTGCCTTACTTTACCTCCCGCAGAGCTGCCCTAAATCTATTTGTCTAGCACTTACTGGAGCTTCGCTGCAATATCTCTTTGGAACACTATCCTCTGAAACGTTTTGAAGTTGTGCCAGCTGAGGCTGTGGTCATCACTGTCACTTCCTTTTAGTGCTTTCATTCTATCTCTGCTCTTGGAACAGTCCCAGCAGAGGCAAAGCTGACTTCTTTTACAAACAAAATCAACATCATGCTCCCTCTTGATCCAACACAACAAAGCAAGAGGTAGCTATAACTCCAGAGCTACTGCTTCCGATATTAGTGTCCTTGGCAGATACATTTCCTTCTCAGCGACTCTGAAAGACCTTATAACTTTACTGGGTGAATGGTTTTGAACAGCAATCTTTCTTCATTGTTGCTGTATCTTTCAGAGAAGAAGGGAAGCAGGAAAGAAAATACAGTTTGACTTAGGTAGACTCAAAGTTCAATTATAATCTCCATGGCTCCTTCCTCAGAGGGAAAACAACGATGATGAAATTAGGGTAATGGTGAAAACATTCATTAGGCTAAGAACAAACAAGCAACCAAATGGGTTGATTTTAGCTTCACTTTTTTTTCTATGACCTTACCCACTCCCTGTGGCAAGACTAATTCTTCATAAATGTAGAGACACTGCATCATCCTTCCAGATTTGTGACACAAAAATGTGTATGTGTGTATGTCTATGTGAGTGACTGAAACATGATAAATTAAATGAAATTTTTTTTTGTACAATGCATTGTGATGATGATATTCTAGTAAGATGTCATTTGTTTTCCTTCTGTTGGGTTGGCCAAAAATTTATTCATGAGTGACTATGTTTTTCAATAAAGATTTTGGTGAAAAGAAAAATGTCCTATCTTTGCTTCACCAAATGAACTTTTTGCCCAACTCAATAGATTTCCTTTTGACCTCTGAGGAAATCGTAGACAAGTTATGAACAGTTCTTGAGGTTCTACTGTGAAATTGTAAGTACCTATATTATTTTAGGTTCCTGCCAAGTGTGCTAAATACATCATGGCTTCTTAAAAATCAGAAGTTGTACCAGGACAGCATGGAGCTCCCAAAGAACTGAAGCATAAAGATAACAGAAGATAACAGTAAACAAGACAGAAGCTACTTTTACATTTCAGGTTGAAATGTATAGATTGCAATAACCCAGAGGTTAGAAATCATATATAATTCATCTTTTGTTAATTTATTTATTTTTAATTGAAAGATAATTGCTTTACAATATTGTGTTGGTTTCTGCCATACAACATGAATCAGCCATGTGTAAACATGTCCCTGCCCTCTTTTAATTCATCTTTAGACAATCAGAGCCTAGACACAGAGTAAGTCCTCAATACAGTTTTCTAGAATGTGTGTTTATTCAATTCAAAAATGGTTTGATCTTCACCAAAAATTCCTTTGGCACTCATAGTTCCTACGGATTCTTAAGAGTTCTGCTTTTAAAATCTACAGTTCTGCCAAATGAGGCTATTGGTGATTCAGAGCAGAGATAGAAATAATCAAATATGCCAGAAATAATATCTAAACCATATGCAGTTATTGAAAGGATATTCAAATCATGCAGCTGTAAAGTCTGGACTGAGTTCTTTAAGAGTCTGGGTATCAGGAAGCTATTTAAAGTTCTCACTAAGGATAAGGTGCAAGTTTTCTTTCTACAAATCACTCACAGGAAGCAACTGGTACAAAACTTGCTGAAACTGTCTTTTAGAAACAGTTAAACATAGAAGCACATCCATAGAGGCTTCCTTACAACTGAAAGAAATCACCTTCCCTGCTGCTGCTATCGAGCCAAAGAACTTAGAAAATACGGAAACGTTGACTGAAGCCTAGTTATGGTAAGAAATGCCTAATGGGTCATGGACTTGGTTTCATAATACACTGTCACACCTCGATGCAGCCCATAACTTTCAGCGAGTAGCTCTTCTTCAGATCACTCTTATTCCTCCTTATCAAGTACCTACAGCGTGTGAGGGTCAGATCCTACCCCATCAGTTTGTTTGATCATTCATTCCTCCCCGTGTACAATAAATATTTATTGAGAATCTGCCAGAGTAAGACATTGTACTCTGGGTTGATGTTACTGGTATATCTGAAACAAAAAACATTCTGGCCCTTCTACTATTTGATCTGGAGAGAAAAGCACTGAAACATATCCTAAACAATTAATTATTTCATTTTATGCAGATGAGTTTTTTAACAAAAAGTGGAGCTAAAACCCAAAGTACTATGTTTAGGGAATCTGTAAAGGCTTGTCTGATGTAATACTATTTTGCCTGAGAGCTAAAGTATGATGGTAGTTTGGGAATTTATTTCTGCTGTTGGGTCTGAGATAAGAAAAGGGTAACTTGTTCTGAGTCCCTCTTTAAAGATTTGAATTTCCAAGTTAGTGAAAAATGTTCTCTAATTCTTTCTAAACCCCCCTTCTCTGATTCTAACTGCGATTTCTCCCCTTTCTATTTTGTCTTCTTTCCAAGGTGATGAAAGAAGAAGGAATATTTTTAAAATCTATGAACTAATAACTACACTTTATGATAGCTAAAGATGTAAAATAGAGCGATTTTAGCAGGCAGGTCAGAATATCCATTTGACGTTTGGCAAGTTCCCCGGAGAGCTGGTATGTTATAACATGGTGACGATTCCAGTGAAAGCTTAAACTGGGAAACAAAGTCTGGTCCTCTGTGTGACCTGCGGGTGGGCCTCCAGAGCAGAACATGAGCTGATAGTTCCGGGTTTCACATGAGACAATCTCTAGGGATGACCTGAAATAACCTAGCCCAATTTAGGCGTCCTGTACACCAGATAGGGAACACACAATGAGTTGGGAGCATTAGCATTAAGAGGCCCGTGTGCACTCACAGGCACACGTGGCATGTGACATCTTGGATTGCCATAGGCAAGTGAGGAACCTGCCCAGACTCCAGGCTCTGGAGGCACATTACTTGGCCTCACGCCTCTATTAGCTGTATGATCTGAGGCAAGTTCCCTTACTCCCCCAAGCTGAACTTTGTTCATCTGTAAAATGAGGATAACAATTGTGAATCACAGGGTTGAGGCAGGGATTAAAGAAATCAGACATATCAGAAAATTTTACATATTTACACTTATACAAAGTTGTATGTCAAATATATCTCAACTTGTAAAAAAGGCTAAATCACTAACTGGTACTAGATTTGTCTTTACTATTAGCATTATTTTTTATTATTATCAATTTAGCCAAAGTTTGCTGGACTTCTTAAAATATAAAATAAAACCTCCAAGTTTTGTATCCAGCATCTCCTGCTGCCTTATTATTTTGACAAAACCATCAGTTTCAGGCTAAATTACAAATATGATGTCACTTTACTGCTCAAAATTCATCAGGGTTCCTTATCAATACCTTCTTTTCATGGCGTAAAAGGCCCTTTTAAACGCCAATTTCAACTTATTTGCCTATCACTCTCTTTCAAGCAACCTTTATTCTAGCCATGTCAGCAAACTTACTGTTTCCCAAATGAGCTCTATAATTTCAATTTCCTTGTTCTGGCAAATGCTGTTCCTCCCACCTGTTAGGCCCCTTTTCATTCTACACTTTCCCAAAGACTGCAGTCCAATTTGGCAAATTTCTACTTCTCTGACAATGGTTTGTCCACTCACCACACTGAATGCCTACTTCTCTTTGAAATTTCTAAGCAGAGTTAATTATCCCCTCCTTAGCATTTCGAATCCAATAGCATCTATTTTGGCTTCCCTGGTAGCTCAATCGGTAAAGAATCTGCCTGCAGTGCAGGAGATCCAGGTTTGATCCCTGGGTCAGGAAGATCCCCTGGAGAAGGAAATGGCAAATGTCTCCAGTATGGTTGTCTGGACAATCTGGAGGCCTACAGTTCATGGGTTGCAAGAGTCGGACATGACTTAGTAACTAAACCACAACAACAGCACCTACTTCATCAATGTTTTAATATTTTCTGTGTTCATCACCAGCACTAGACAGTAAAATTCTGGAATACAGAGGATCTATTCACTGGTGTTTAATATCTTTTTTTTTTTTTTTCTAAATAGGTGCTTAGGTTCTTATGTAGTGATTTTTTAAATTAATTTATTTCTAATTGAAGGATAATTGCTTTACAGAATTTTGTTGTTTTCTGTCAAACATCAACATGAATCAGCCATAGGTATACATTAATGTCATCTTATTTAAAATTAACATGAGTGTCCTATACCCACAGCTACCTTCAAGATGATGAAATCACCTTGTTTGAATTATTTCTGGGCTTGATGCATGTCATTTTTCTCTATCAGGAATTCTAGAGTTTTTCCCTAATTTTGAGAAATTATGAAGTGTGGTAATTTACAAAACTAAGATAGGCAAAAGAAAACAGAGGTCTCACTTTCAAGAATTAGATCCTGGTACAAATATATTTTGTGTGTTATAAACTGCAAAGAATTATGAAAATGAGTGTTTATCTATCACCATCTTCCAGCAGCAGATAAGAATCTCAGGCAAGTAAAGGAGACTTGGAGAATAGCTGGGAGAATAGCTCCTCTGGATCAAAAGCCAGAGGCAGACCCCCAGACTTCTTTATGTTAGAGGCCGCCAGTTCCAGGAATTCCCAAAGGAAGTCAAACTCTTCCCCACCTACAGTTTGGTGCAATCAACTCTGCATTCTTTCATTCATTCAGCAAATATTTACTGGGCACCTCCTCTGTTCAGGTGCTGTTTTTAGGCTCTGCAGATACTGCAATAAACAAAAGGGACCAAGTTTCTGCTATTAAGAAGCTCATACTTGGGTAATTTTATGTAAGGAGAAAACATTAAGATTGAGGCACAGATTTCCCTTAAGACAGTTTCTTTCCTCACACCAAAAGTGGGTCATTCTATTGAAATAAATGATCTTCCCTAACTTGCCCACTTCCCTGATGGCTCAGTGTTAGGGACTCTGCCTGTAATGCAGGAAACCCTAGGAGAGGTGGGTTCAGTCTCTGGGTTGGACAGATCCCCTGAAGAAGGAAATGCAATCCACTCTAGTATTCTTGTCTGACAAATCCCATGACAGAGGAGCCTGGCGAGCTACAGTTCAAGGGGTCGCAAAGAATTGGACACGACTGAGCACACACACACACCTTGCCCACTTAGGTGCAGTACAATAAGATCATAAAGAGCCAGTTCTTAAGAAATTACCATTTAAGTGTTGGAAAGTAAAGTGAACTAAGAGGCTTGGCAGAAAGCCCTATTTCAGAATAACCTGGATCCTTCCATACGTTAATGAAGTTTTGAATCAAGCTCTTCCTTATTTTTCTCCATGACTTATTTCTGCTCAGTTTTGAAACCAGGAATTCACCACAATGCTAATCATGTCCTTAAGTTAAAAGGGGGTTGTTATCCTAAAATGTTCAGTTTATGGCCATACCATCCTGAACGCACCTGATCTCGTCTAAAATGTTCAAATTTTAACTAGCCATCAATATCAGTATGATTCTTTTTATAGACTTATTTGGGGTATAATTTTTTTTTAGAATGAACATAAGTAACAGTTTAAGATTGCATTTAATGTTTTTTTTTTAATTACAGCTGCTTTAAATATCCTGATTTCTAAATGATACTCTAACACTGAGGTTTTTAAGATACAATCAGTTTTGAATTTTTACATCTTCCTTAGCTTATTATAAAAATTCAGCTATGACATGAAAATATAAGCTTTATGGAAACCATTTATGATGGAGATTTAAGGTGAATTATGTAGAACTGAATAATGATTGTAGGAAACACATAAATATACTTAACTATTTCCTGTTATAAAAATAAAGTACATGATAATATTGGGATATAAAAACACAGTGCTGAAATTTATTTTGAATGCCACTCATTTTTTCCTATACAGTTGAGTGCAGTCATATATATGAATTCCAAGTGTTTCTATCACAGTTGTATTTTATAATGGCAATATCTACAAAATGCTATCATTTATATATATATGTATTTTATAATGGTGACATCTACAAAATGCTATCAAAATGCTAACATCTACAAAAATGTTAACAGTTTTAGTTCAAATAAATTTACACATTCAGAAAAGCCATAAATAGAGCAATTTATCAGTCAGGTGAAAGAAGCACTCTTCTTTTTCCTTACATGAGAACTATTTGGTTTTATCCCAATTTAATTACTATGTTACCTAAGGACTGAAGATAAGTTCTGAAAAAGTAAAAGGAAATTAAAAAGGCAAGAGTGATTGTGTGTCACACTCTTCTAAGAAAAATTTTTTTTCAAAAGTAAACATTTCAGGAGATCCATCTATGAATAGATTTTAAAATAAAGAAAACGAAATAAAAATAAATGAAATGGATATGAAAAATAATACAGTTTTACACAACATTTAATTACTCAGTTGTTTTCAACAAGTTTCTGTAGACTCAAAACTTCTATTTTTAGATAAGCTTAAGATTTAAACCATTTAAAAATAAGACGTGATTAACCTGTGTTTTTAATGGACTACATTAGCACTATATTGTTTTCAGATCTGTGAAACCATAAGATAGACTTTACAAATAAAAATTAAGAATATACGCATGTATATATAAATTTTTGTATACATTTTGCTGTTCAGTAGCTCAGTCATGTCTGACTCTGTGACCCCACGGACTGCATCACGCCAGGCTTCCTTGTCCTCCACTGTCTGCCAGATCCCCATGAGTTTGCTCAAACTCATGTCCACTGAGTCGGTGATGCCATCCAACCATCTCATCCTCTGTCATCCCCTTCTCCTCCTGCCCTCAATCTTTACCAGCATCAGGGTCTTTCCCAGTGAGTTGGCTCTTCACATCAGGCGGCCAAAGTATTGGAGCTTCAGTTTCAGCATCAGTCCTTCTAATGAATATTCAGGGTTGATTTCCTTTAGGATTGACTGGTTTGATCTCCTTGCCGTCCAAGAAACTCTCAAGAGTCTTCACCAGCACCAAAATTTGAAAGCATCAGTTCTTCAGTGCCTTCCCACTTTATGATCCAACTCTCACATCTGTACATGACTACTGGAAAAACCATAGCTTTGACTATATGGATCTTTGTCAGCAAAACCATGACTCTGTATCTCCTACTCAAAAACATTAGTTTATAATATATTAGTTTCACAATAACAATGATGCTAAGCTGCTTAAGTTAAATGACTTTTTGTCTTGAGATCTGTTTGTGTTTAGAGAAAATTTCGTGTGCTATTTGAAAATAAGAGTAGAGATATTAAAGTATGGTAACCTTAAGAATTATCTCCCCCAAATAAATATGTGAAAACACTAACAGAGAAATTAATACAAGTATTAAACTAAGAAAATTCATATTTTCTGGTTGTTGTTACTGTTTACTCATTCAGCCATTGTTCAGTCATGTTCACCTCTGCAACCCCATGGACTACAGCGTGCCAGGCTTCCCTGTCCTTCACTGTCTGCTGGAGTTTGCTCTAACTCATGTCCACTGAGCCAGTGATACCCTCGAATCATCTTATTTATCCTCTGTCGTCCCCTTCTCCTCCTTCCCCCAATCTTTCCCAGCATCCGGGTCTTTTGCAATTAGTTGGCTCTTTGCAGCAGGTGCCCAAAGTATTGGAGCTTCAGCATCAGTCTTTCTAACGAATATTCAGGGTTGATTTCCTTTAAGATTGACTGGTTTGATCTCCTTGTTGTCCAAGGGACTCTCAAAGTCTTCTCCTGCACCACAATTCAAAAGCACCAGTTTTTCAGCACTCAGCTCTCTTTATGATCCAACTCTTACAACCATACATGACTACTGGAAACACCATAGCTCTGACTATACAGACCTTTGTCAACAAAGTGATGTCTCTGCTTTTTAGTACTCTTGCCTGGAAAATCCAATGGACAGAGTAGACTGGTGGGCTGCAGTCCATGGGGTCGCTAACAGTTAGACAGACTGAGCGACTTCACTTTCACTTTTCTCTTTCATGCATTGGAGAAGGAAATGGCAACCCACTCCAACATTCTTGCCTGGAGAATCCCAGGGACGGGGAAGCCTGGTGGGCTGCCGTCTATGGGGTCGCACAGAGTCGGACACGACTGAAGTGACTTAACAGCAGCAGCAGCAGATTTTTCATAGCCTTTCTTCCAAGGAAAAATATTTTCTTGGATTTGTGTTAATATCACAAGTATCATGTGTAACAACAATTCTTAATTTCTCCTAGGTGGTTTAGTCACTAAGTCGTGTCCAACTCTTGCGACCCCATGGCAGGCTCCTCTGTCCATGGGATTCTCCAGGCAAGAATACTAGAGTGGGTTGCCATTTCCTTCTCCAGGGATCTTCCCAACCCAGGAATCGAACCCAGGTCTCCTGCATTGCAGGCAGATTCTTTACCGACTGAGCTACAAGGGAAGATCAGATTCTTACTTATTCCTCATTACATTCCCAGGTGGTACTGGTGGTAAAGAACATGCTTGCTAATGCAGAAGACAACAGAGATGCAAGTGTGATCCCTGGGTCGGGAAGATCCTCTGGAGGAGGGCATGGCAACCCACTCCAGTACTTGTGCCTGTAGAAAAAGGCTCCCAGAGAGGAGCCTGGCAGGTTACAGTCCACAGGGTCACAAAGACTCAGACACAACTGAAGCGAAATGGTATGCATGCACATATTCATTATTGATGGCTATACTATTACATATTAAGTTAATACCAGGTTTTTCAGAAATATGAATGGTATTGTTATTATTAGGTATGTAACAGAGGTGGCAAGAATACACAGAAAAGCTATACAAAAAAGATCTTCACGACCAAGATAATCATGATGGTGTGATCACTCACCTAGAGCCAGACATCTTGGAATGTGAAGTCAAGTGGGCCTTGGGAAGCATCACTACGAACAAAGCTAGTGGAGGTGATGGAATTCCAGTTGAGCTATTTCAAATCCTGAAAGATGATGGCTGGAAAGTGCTGCACTCAATATGCCAGAAAATTGGGAAAACTCAGCAGTGGCCACAGGACTGGAAAAGGTCAGTTCTCATTTCAATCCCAAAGAAAGGCAATGCTAAAGAATGCTCAAACTACCACACAACTGCACTCATCTCACACGCTAGTAAAAATGCTCAAAGTTCTCCAAGCCAGGCTTCAGCAATACGTGAACTTCCAGATGTTCAAGCTGGTTTTAGAAAAGGCAGAGGAACCAGAGATCAAATTGCCAACATCCGCTGGATCATGGAAAAAGCAAGAGAGTTCCAGAAAAACATCTATTTCTGCTTTATTGACTATGCCAAAGCCTTTGACTGTGTGGATCACAATAAACTGTGGAAAATTCTGAAAGAGATGGGAATACCAGACCACCTGACCTGCCTCTTGAGAAATCTGTATGCAGGTCAGGAAGCAACAGTTAGAACTGGACATGGAACAACAGACTGGTTCCAAATAGGAAAAGGAGTACGTCAAGGCTGTATATTGTCTCCCTGCTTATTTAACTTATATGCAGAGTACATCATGAGAAACGCTGGACTGGAAGAAACACAAGCTGGAATCAAGATTGCCGGGAGAAATATCAATAACCTCAGATATGCTGATGACACCACCCTTATGGCAGAAAGTGAAGAGGAGCTAAAAAGCCTCTTAATGAAAGTAAAAGAGGAGAGTGAAAAAGTTGGCTTAAAGCTCAACATTGAGAAAACAAAGATCATGGAATCTGGTCCCTTCACTTCATGGGAAATAGATGGAGAAACAGTGGAAACAGTGTCAGACTTTACTTTTGGGGGCTCCCAAATCACTGCAGATGGTGACTGCAGCCATGAAATTAAAAGACGCTTACTCCTTGGAAGAAAAGTGATGACCAACCTAGACAGCATGTTAAAAAGCAGAGACATTACTTTGCCGACTAAGGTCCATCTAGTCAAGGCTATGGTTTTTCCTGTGGTCATGTATGGATGTGAAAGCTGGACTGTGAAGAAGGCTGAGCGCCGAAGAATCGATGCTTTTGAACTGTGGTGTTGGAGAAGACTCCTGAGAGTCCCTTGGACTACAGGGAGATCCAACCCGTCCATTCTGAAGGAGATCATCCCTGGTATTTCTTTGGAGGGAATGATGCTAAAGCTGAAACTCCAGTACTCTGGCCACCTCATGCGAAGAGTTGACTCACTGGAAAAGTCTCTGGTGCTGGGAGGGATTGGGGGCAGGAGGAGAAGGGAACGACAGAGGATGAGATGGCTGGATGGCATCACTGACTCGATGGAAGTGAGTCTGAGTGAACTCCAGGAGTTGGTGATGGACAGGGAGGCCTGGTGTGCTGCGATTCATGGGGTCGCGCAAAGAGTTAGACACAACTTAGCGACTGAACTGAACTGAACTGAACTGTATCTTGGATTTATTTGGCTTTCTTTTAATTTGCACCTTCTAAATTTTTCTCACCTCGTAAAGTTCTAAGTTATATTAATATTTTATACACAATTTCACTGTTTTGAAGCAGAAAAAGTTGATAAGTTACTAGTCATAAGAAAAAAATATCTATGAGGAAAACTACAAAACTAAGCATCAGGTCAGAAAAGAACAAATATAAAGGTCAGCACTTCTAGATTTAGCAAATAAAAATGCAAGACACCAAGGTAAATTTGACTTTCAAATAAAAACTAAATATTTTTAGCATAAGTGTATACCATGCAATATTTGAGACATACTTATACCAGAATATTATTTATTGCTTATCTAAATTTTTACATTTAACTGAGTGTCTTGTATTTTTATCTGGTTAGCCTAATAAAGGTGAATTTATAAGCATTGATGTATCATCTATCACAGTTTCATCCGTTTTTTGTCAATAGATTTCCATGTTACAAAGTCAAAATTTCCACATTCAAGAGCTATGACTTTTTCCTGGTCGGGGAATATTGCCTCTTCTATATTTACTCAGTGTGGTTTTCCCTTTTATTTAGGGATAACCTCTTAAAAGGGATCAGTCAGCAACTTTTACATTTCTAGCATAGCAGCAAGAATACATTAACAAACATGTATTAAGAGTTTAACATATATGAGACAGGAGATGAGCTATTATTATCACGATTTTGCAGATGAGGAAAATGAGCTAGGAAATGTTAAGCAACTCATTTAAGGCTGCACAGAAAGTCAACAGGAGAGGCTGGAGGTGAAGCTCCAACCAGCCTGCCTGTGTCAGCCCCCACACCATGCTGCTTTTCTCTCCCACTTAGGAAAGAGGCAGCCAGATGTGCAGCCCTTATCTCTGCCTCTGCAGTACTCCCACTTCCTTAAAGATGTGTTCTTTAAGGATGGCCAGATCCCACGTGACTCAACTGAGTGCCCCACCTCTGCTATACGAGGCCATAAGAGGGCATGCCAGATGTTCCCAAACACCCCTAAAATGGTCAGCATGCTATATGGGCATAGAGCGGGAAGGATCAAAGGATTTCCCACATGGTTCCAAACCAGCTCCAAACCAGCATCCAACATTCAACTCTTTATCAGTAGACTCTGGTTTGGGAATATTTTATTCCTAAAGATAATATTGCCTCATTTTTACGCTTGATACAGTTGAGTACTTGATGTCTGAAGTAGTTTCCTTGTCCATGTGTTTGTAAGGTTGAGGACAGATTTTTGAAGGTCCAAAGATTGGGCCTTGAAGGAAAACCCACAGAATCATTTTGTTTCCAAGCTCAGGAATCTCCACAACTCATCTTGTGCCAGAAATTATCCACTGCACAATAAGGAGTCCATAGCCAGTAGCTGGACTCGGCCAAAGTACCTGGACTTGGCTCAAATGCCATAAGGTTGGAGCAAGGACATACCAGGCTTCCACAGTACTTCGCACAAGACTGCCAAAGGATTAGCTGGATGTTCCTACGCCAGGCTCACTCAACAGAAACATGGCAAGTTGTGGACATTAATTGGTGCTCACAAGTGTTTTGGGTGATATAAAAATACAACAGCAGGAAATAGGATTTCCCCTTAGAATGTGACCCATTCCTGTAAATAGAGTACTTTGTATAGATTTTAATGTATGAAAAATATGAATATTGGCATGAAATTTTCAAATGTACACCACCCTTCCCTCTATGCTACAAGGCTTCTACACCTATAACAATTAAAATAAATACAGAGTAATAACACAGTTTGTATTCTCATTCCTTTTTCTCCATCCAGTAAAGTTTTGGCTTTGTCACATGATCACTTGCCTGAACGACAGCTTGTTTTCATCTCAATATCTCTCTTACACACATTTTATGTATGTACATGCATGGATGTGCATATGTGTGTGTACATATGTCAAAAGGATTTAATTTTCATTTTCAGTCTGTGCTATCATTCCTGGATTGACTATACACCTACTCAAAATTGTAGGTTTTCTATGTTCCTGAAACTCAGAAAAATACATCATTGTATTACAGCATGTGAAGTCGCTCAGTCATGTCCAACTCTTTGTGACCCCATGGACTGTAGCCTACCAGGTTCCACCATCCATAGGATTTTTCAGCCAAGAGTACTGGAGTGGGGTGCCATTGCCTTCTCCAGAAGATCTTGCCGACCCAGGGATTGAACCCAGGTCTTCCACATGGTAGACACTGTAGGCAGACGCTTTACCGTCTGAGCCACCAGGGAAGATCTACAGCATACTAGCTCTCAAATGCACACAGACTTCATCACCTAGGATATATGAGCATCAACACAGTTTTGAGAGCAAGTGGAGGGTAAAAGAAAGGGCAAAGAGAAATGAGAGTCTACAAGGGAAGAAGAAAGCATACCACCAACCCCACTCAATGTCCAAATACCCTTTCTTAGTAAGGTCATAACCAACTGGTAGTTAAAGTAGCCAAAAGACTCTGGTAACTATGTAACTAACTCTTACCTAACACTGACACTCTGCCAGACATTGGTCAAAGCTCTTTACAAATCTTAACACATTTCCTCCTCATAACAAATTTATGACAAATTATAATTTATCCTAATCTTTCTTTCTGACAAAGATTCTCAGCTAATCTAAAAAATAATGCCTAATTTTCTTCTAATTATTTCCAAGCAAATATTTCAGAAATACTTTTTCCCTCCCTACATCTGTCTGGGCCATTAGGAAGGCAGCAAATCTGTGCCCTGTAAGTCCCTTCATTGAAGAGATCTTTGGGAGGTAACTAAAGTCATGGACTCTGCCTCTGGGCTGAGGGGTGTGGTCCTGGGAGCTGAATCTCAGGTCCTGAATGGGAACACAGGATGCACCTAGGGGGCGTGCTTCCCTATAGTAGCTGTGCCAGGAAGTTACCTGTATGTACGTAGTGGCATTTAAGGACTCAAGAGTCGCAAGCATTCAGAAAGCGAAAATACAAAATCCTTTAGAAAAGAGAAAGATTTGACCTGAAAACCAAAAGGAAATTAAATAGTCTTAGGACATTATGATAGTGCTGACCAGTCTATTGGTGTTACTATTGAACTATGTGATATAACATTGACCAACATCACAGCCTTGGAGAGCAATGTCCCATATATTATAAATTACATGCATTTCATAATTTGGTTTGTCTCATGGTGCAGTAAACACCAAGAACTGAAGTGAATTACAGTATTTGACCTGCTAATACCGTGTTGCCAGAAGTAATAACTGTAACTGTCAATATGCCTGTTAGATTTGCCTTCACATGACCATTAACACTTTGTCTCAGTTTTCAAGCTTCCTTTGTTAACTACTAGTTAGACTTTGAGACCTTTCAACACAAGTAATTGTTACGATTTGCAAGTGATGACAGAACAGGTCACTGATTTCCCCTGTTACCCAAAGTAGTCTTACCCAGAATGAAGGTAGTTTTGCAAACTACCTGTTTTCATAGTACATGGATAAGAGACTGGTAAAAGTCTATACATTATTTTATATTACAGTGTATATTATATTCACTAGCTATAAAGTTTTATTTTGTCACATAATTTGTAGTTTTTCATTTAGTTCTTGAACTTTACTCTGAATTATATTTTTCTAAGATTATATTTCAAAGATTTGCATTTTGAATATCACCAAATTCAAGAAGCACCTGGTTACAGGAGACACTGAACTAAATGTTATGTTACTAGAAAGCTAATGGCATAATTGCTCACCAGCAAGAATATTCTAGAGTAGACAGCCCTCAGGAAGACCCATGAACCCAAATTAATGTGATCAAATAAAATATTAAGAGAATGATAGATAACTGTGTTCAAGGTGCTCTTCAAAGCATATTACACAGAGTAAAGTATTTAATCCTCACAACAACACAGTGAGGCTGGTACTCTTATGAAAAAAATCCAGGCAAACATAGTAAACAGCAGAGGAGTCAAATCCTGGCATCCATGCTTTACACTCCTGCCTCTTGTCCATGAATTCATGCACTGCCTCTAATGTATATCTAGTATGAGGCTGCAGCAAAATCCTAGATTAGCTGAGAATTAGTTCCACTTTTAAATTATATGGTTAATCTAGGAAAGATTTTTAAAAGACTGGATGTGGGATATTATGGGTTGCATAAATGCCTAGGTCCTTGGACAATAGAAACATCTTAAGAATAAGGAGCTCTTCTTAGAGAAAGCCAATAAATAGTTAAGTATAACACAAAAATTAAATTGCTATATGTAAGCACTGGTGAAAGTGAACACAGTGGTATAGATCTCTGAGGCACAGAGTGTGTATCTTGGACTTGCTCTAGGAATGATGGGAAATCGTGAGTGTGGATCTTGGACTTGCTCTAGGAATGATGGGAAATCGTGCGTTAAGTAGGGTCATGACAGTGAGAAGGAGAAGCAGTAAGAGTTTACAGCCACATTCAAATTAAATGGGAGGCTGGCAAATTCAACAGAATGCTGAAAGTTAAGGCTATCAATTCATTATCGGGTTTTCTATCTTTTATTCACTAGAGTGAAACTGAGAGAAGAATTACCGAGACCTTGGGTTAGAAGGAAAAAAACTTAGAAGGGTCAAATCTTACTTGATAAGACAATAGTAGTAATAGTAATAGCAGAATAATTTATTTGAAAATATATGCAAGGAGTAATTTACACAATGACTTTTTTATAAGTACACATAACTTTTGAATGCTGAAAAATACAAATGGCCAAATCAATGATTACTAATGATTTATAGCAGAAATTTTCAAGCTACGACTTGCATCAAATTTACCTAAATGGCTTATTAAAACACAGAGAGCTAGATGAGAGGTTAAAACACAAATCCCTCTCCCAGAGATTCTGAGTTAGTAGGTCTGAAGTGGGGGCTGAAAATGTGTATATCTAACAAGTTCTCTGGGTAATGCTGATGATTCTGATTCAGTTTGAGAACCAAGGGTCTAATAGCAACAGGTTAAGCATTTTAAAGTACCTAAGACAGTCCATTTAAGAAACCACACTGGTGTACTATGTTTATTAATCACACCATAATACAAACAAATGAGATAATTTAAGAAAGAAGTGTTAGTCGGGCTCAACTATCATTCTTATAAGTACATAGGAGAAAAGAACATGTTAAAAGACATGAAAGATAAGCAATCAGCAAAGTTCAAACTCTATAGGAAACATACATAGCTTTGTGAACAAATTAACTACAATACAGGGAAGAAAATAGAGAAAGAGATGTGTTTAAAAAAAAAAAGCCCATTAGTTAAAGGGGTCTTAGAGGAGATATTAATCAGTAGTAATGTGTGGACAGTTTTTATCCCAATTCAAAAAACAAACTGTAAAACACATGAATTTTTATGTCAGTAGAAAACAAATGATGCCTAAGTATTTCATGATATTAAGAATTATTGCTAATCTATGTATAATAATGACTTTGTGGTCATGTTCAAAATATATTCATCATTTAAGAATAATTGGTGAAATATTTACGAGTAGAATGATGTCTGGGATTTGCTTCAAAATAACACATACGTGGATCATTTTCTAACTCACTTATAAGTTTTACATTTTTCTTCTCTCTTCATGCATGCTTCCCAAACTTCATCAGACAAAGGAATAATGGGAAAGCGGCAACACAGCTTGTAATGGATTCCTAATAACGTGTAACAAGAAACAAAGAAAATAAATACCAGCCAAACAGAGAATGCCCAGGGAGGAGAACCACTGAAAAGCTGAAATGATCCAAATATAAAACAAAAAAGATTTTGAAGTGAAAAGGGTCATATAGCTTGCTTATTTGCAATGTACAGTTAATTTAGGAAAGCAGGAAGTGGATCTCTTGATGGTCTTCATCTCACGTCGTGTCATCAGTCAAGTTGTTCTGTAGTATTCAGACATTCTATAGAATTAAAGTTCTTTGTCCACACCAAAATCACGCCAGAGAATGCAAAGAGAATTACATGTTATCAGAGCCATCCACAAATAACAGCATTCCAAAACACCATAAGCAGAGAGCCCCTGAAAAGTCTTTCTTTCTCCCAAACTCCACATGTAACAGACTGTACTGCTAATTAAGTGAGACAGATGCTGCATCTCGCCACAGAAGGAGACAAATGGCCTGAACAGCCAGCAGAACAAGTACAAAGTACTCAAGGTAAACAAGCTACTTCCTTCTGCCTCCTTCCTAAGCACACCTTGGAAGCATGCAGCTTATTTGCCTAAACATATCTTGCCCAGAACTTGGGTTACTTTAGTCCAAAATAAGGGTACACTTTATTTTTAATAACAGCAACTGCCAGAATGAGCTTACACTATATGCTAATTTGATGGAGAAGCAAAGGGGAAATAAAACAATCATGTTTATGAATTATAACAATATAAATAGGCTTTATTACACTCAGATCTTACATGCCTTTACAAGGATAAAACTAGATAGTTCTGTCCCTGGTCATTATATTACTGCAGACTTTCTAGCACTTAAAAGCAAAAAGAGAAATGATCTTTTGCTATTTTCAATAAGCAGAAAAATGAAGCAGTAGAAGAAAAAGTGAATTGCCTATCATTTTGCATAAAGTCCAAAACTCAGCTACTAAACTGTCCTTTTGTATTATGGAAAAACAACTTACTATTAATAATTTCTGTGATTCATGCTTTTTCAGTGTCATTTAAGCACATAAGATATGTAACACGGGCCTGTTTGGTGCCAGGTTCTGTGCAACTTGATTGTGAAGATATGAATACTAACGTAATAATAACTGATATTTAAGTGCTAACCATATATGAAGCATTAAATTAATATTGACTAATTTGTTTCTCATGAAACCTCTGCTATGCAAGCATTGATATCATTTTCATTTCTATTTTACTGGTAAGGAGACTGAGGCACAGAGATGTGTGTTTGTCTAGGGTCACACAGGTGCTAAATGGCAGAGGCATTGCCAAAGGATACGTTAGACATGGAACATTAAATTGAATATGTGATCTTAGGTCTTTGCGTACAAAAGAGGAGATTTTAGTCGAGAAGAGGAGACAGACATGTAAACAATCATCAATAATACTGACAAAGAAAACGAAATTGAAATGCAACCAAGGATCTGGCACTGTTTGATAGTGGATATTCAACTATTCAAATAAAAGCTCTCCTTTCCTATCAAGCAACTCTTTTGTGGGATCTATTTTTTTAATGCCTCCATCAAGTGCTGCTGGAGGCTGAGATGGTCACAGATATGAGGAAGAAAGGCCGTGCTCCTGGGACGGAGGGTCTGGGCTCACTGGACTGACAGAGGCTCACAGTTTATAAACAAGTGTATTCACGTAAGACGCTTTTCCAGGTTACTTTTTAAGATCAATTATGTTTTATTCTTTCACTACTGCTGACATGGACTTACAACTGTCATGTGAGGTAAACGTAAACCCTTTTTGATTTACGTTAGAGAATTCTGGCTGCAAATAGTTTTGGCTTTCCTAGAGTCATGCCTGTGCTCTATGCTTTTTATCTTTCAAAGCTACAAAGAAAGGGAGATATTTAGTCATCCTGAAACAAGATTTTGGTTATAAAAGGTGACATTTTAAAATATAAAATATAAAAATTAATTATAGGTATTTTCATTGTAAGATGTACTCTTAGGGCTCAATATACTATAATAACTCTAATCACCGAGCTTAAGGATATCAGGAATGATTCAGAATACGAAAATTTTTACACCGAATTTTGCCCGCTGAAGTTTCTCTTTGCTCTCATTCCCTCAAGCATGCTAACTACTCATACTTTCCTGAAGATATGCACAGCCTTCTTAGAGAACTACAGGAATACCAATCAGTTCACAATCACAGTTACAACCTAAGACTCGAGATTCGATTCAGAGCCTGTTTATCTCCAAGGTCAAGAGTACATCATACTGGCATGGAACGTAGCTCCAATGTGCTCTCCATCATGGAGGATGTCCAAATACTGGTTCAGTTCTAAGGTATTCAAACCGAGGGAAGGCCCTATTTTCCCAAATACTGAAAACATTCTCCATTTTACAGATTAGCCTGAGCTAAAACTAGTCGATTTAGGAATTCTGCACTCAACAAAGAACCTAAAAATATTTATGGAATAACTGCTATGAGTAGAGCTGTCCCTATCTCAACACATCTGTGTGGGTGTCAGAGACCAAACACGGAATGTAGGGATGGGCGTAGCCCTGATGTCCCAGCATACACTGCTTGGGTCATGCTCGGAATATCCTGCAGAAAATGAGTTTATAGACACCAGAATTACGAAAGCTAGATTTCTGTTGAACACTTTATGTACAAGTTGTTATTGTTTGATTATACTGAAATAAATGAAATGGCTTGGCAATTATAAGAGGCTGTGAAACTGCCTGGGCTATTGTTTTAGACACATGAAATAGGTCTATCTATTCCATTCACAGATTCCAAGGTATAATTTATTTCAGTACTCACGTTTGTGCTCAGATTTTTTCAGTGCATATTGTGGGCATTATCCAGCATTTTATCAAAAGAACAGTGGCTAGTTTATATTAACTCCACCTTTTTAGCAGTTTTCCTCCTTTGACAAGGCTGTGCTTCTTTTAAATAGATCTCATTTTTAGCATAGAGAATCAAATCTCGTAAAAGTAAGAATATGTGCCCGATAAATCGGCTCAAAGCCTTTTACTGAAGTGGGAATTCTCTGTTTCTGAGAAACTGAAAGATTTAATGAGTATATTCTTGCTATATTATGATGTCTCGTTTTTCCCTCATAAATACTTGTCGGGTTGATGATTTCCCGCCCATTGGACGAGAATGGCATTGCACTCGCTGCCATTGTGGGTGCTGAGACCCGGTTTAATTTCTCTCACAAGGAGAGTTGACAAAAGATCACAACCACTAAGCCCTGGAATTACCCTAGATATTGCCCTCTGTGCTCTGCAAATGAAATCCTACAGAAGACCCTTTGGAAAAGAAGAACATGATGGTTAACACTCAGAAATCCATTTTGCACAGGGCAGCATTCGTACACACAGAAGTACGGAATGACAGGCAGAGCTGCCAGTTCCTGGATGAGAAAAGTCAGATGCTTAGCACTACACACACGCTCACACACACACACACACACACACACACACACACACACGTGGTCCCGTGGAGACCCCTCCCCCTTCAGCTCAGAGTGCCCAGCTCCCTTTTCCCACCCACCTCTCTCTCTCTCTCTCTTGTTCTCTTTCTCCCATGCCCTTGATTGACTACCAGGTCAGATAAGAAATTAAGACCAGTGAAATCAGAACCAGACCGCACCTGTCTCTTCTGCAGCCAGAAGAGAACTGAAATAAAGCACTTATGAAACTGCTGTGATCATAACCTTCAAAACCCTGAACTCCTCCCAGCTGTCGACTTTCCCAACCAAAGGTTCCACAATAGAGACGCTGGCACCACAGCCTGAAAAATCTATTTGTATCAGAATGCTGTCATTTTGGGACAGGGCAGAGCGTTCCACACTGTAAAGGTCCCTTTATAGCTACAAAGATTCTGAAAATAGATGTTGCTTCACTAATTTAGACTTGCTAATAGGAGGATCAGTTTGCTTCTATTTAAAATGATTCATTTGCTGTGAGAGAAAATTGATAGTAAGCAATGATAAATACTTGGAAATGTGAACAACGCTTACTATTGGTCTTCATTCAGAGGACGTGGGTGCTTTTTTCTATCTCTTACAACCGAACTATTGACATTTGTGAGCAGCTATTGGATCATTTGCAATAAAGTTGGGCTCTCAGCTAGAACTGTGAGTTACTTGTTACCAGCAGCAAACGAATAAGGAAGTGAAACAATTTGCATGCATAATGGCCCAATGTGTGTGCGTGAGTGTACCTTCCTACCTATGTGCAATGAGAACATTTTCAGTGATATTTTTCAATATTTCACTAGATAACAAAGATTTCATTTTTTAAATTAAATGATTTCTACTTAGTACAGACTATGACATAAAGTAACAAGCTACTAGTTTTTAGGAAGAAGTGATTCTACTCTGGGAACTTCAAACTGATCATTTTAATGACCTGAAAGAATTTCTAATGGATTTACTTCACTGATACAAACTTTATTGTCATGCTCAATAACATATTTCATTCCTAAGCAATGAAGAGCAAAATTTAACTGAGTGCTACTGAGATGTATCATGAAATGTGAACAATAGATATTTCTGTACTATACTTGCCCACAATCTAGCTTAGAAAAAAAGATTCTGTCTTGTCACATTGCCATAGCAGTTGCATATGGAAATTAGTTATTTGTTAAAATTGTGCAAGAGACTAAAGGTAAAAACATTCAAAAGCTATTTTAGCCAGATGTTAAATCCTCTCACATTTGCATGTGATGTTACAAATATACATATACACGAGTCAAGAAACAGAAAAAGTTTGTAAATATTTATACACAAAGAATATACACTAAGCTTGTATACATACTACCTCTAATCTCCTTCTTCTAATGATTTATTTTATACTGTCTCAATAGAAGCAGTTCTTCAACCATGCTATGCTTCTTTTGAAATAGTAGATTGTTTACACGACTGCTTCAAAGATATTTATGTAATTAGGGTTCTATTTCTACATTGGCTTTTAAATCCAAGTTCCTCTTGTTTTGGAATGTCATGTGCCTACAAATAAGCATCACAGTGCCATTGCTGTGAGCTGAGCCTTCCACACGAGGCAGGGCGGGTGGTGGGTAAGCAGAGAGACACTGAACCAAAACACCAGGTTTGGAATTCTGGCTCTTTCACCTACAAGCCTCTCTTTTCCTCTGTTTACCCATCTTGAAATACAGAGGATAATCACACTTACTTCACCGAGGTGTTGTGAAGATAAGCAAGTTAATATCTGCAAAGTGGTTACAGTAATACCTGGCACCTAGTAAATACCAAACAAATATTTCTTTAAAATAAAATAAGCATTCTCAATTATTACTATATGTATCCTAGCATGTAAATTCTGATATATATCTAACAAGATTGCTTTCAAGTATATATCTGTGTGGGTTTTAAATTTTCTGTTTCAAAATAATTGCAAATAGATATAAGTATAGTAACACTAATAATTTTGAAAAACATCAAAAACAACATATATCAAGTGTTTACTATGGCCAGGAACAATCCTAAGCATCATTTCACATAATCCTCCCCACTACTTTATGAGATAAATACTGTCATTATTTCCACTTTACAGATGAAGAAATTGAAGTTTAGCAGACATTACATAATTTACTCAGGTCTCCAAAATTTTAAGTAGCAAACCAGGACTTGAAAGGAAACCTACCTGAGTCCAAGACCAGAACCCAAACAGCTTTTGCCTCCTTCAATAAAATATTCTTCAAAGCCTCAGTTTTTCTTGGGTCATCATTTCTTTGTACTTTGATAACAGAACTAATTATCTCAAGCCCTTCTTTTGTACAGTCATTAACTTATATTGGTTCAATCTAATTATTGAAAAACAGAATACTTAATGCCAGGCCCCTGGGGATGGTTTCTAAACTTTTAGCCACACTTGAGCTTGTTTCAAGCTGGGATGGAAAGAATGCAGGACTGGGGATCACAAAATCAGGATCCCAGCCCTGATTTTACCACTAACTATTTGTGTAACCTTAAACAAGACACTGAACGAATCTGGCCATGACAGTTTATTATGACACAGTTATTTATGCTTTTGCACTGCTATTACTTATTAAATAAACTTAAATAGAAAACAGTTTTGCTGTTGAAGAAAAATATTGTCCTGAACTTAAAAATTAAAAAAACTAAAAGTAGTATTTGATTTCTCCTTATAGTGAGATCACTTTAAACTAATTTTTTAACACGCGCCTTAGTCTGATACCCTTCATAGTACAATAAAATTCATGGCACTTGGCTTCTCACAATTTAAGAGGCCACCAGTTAACATTCAAAACATGTTATTGAAAAAGTATTTTTTTTCACAGTCTGTTTTTCAAGGAATAAGAAAAGTTTGACATTTTCTTACATACCATTACAAGAAGTTTGATGGCATTCAACTGGGTTAAGTTGACCAAAGGAATCTGTGGTGTGTGTGTGTGTGTGTGTGTGTGTATTGTGCTCTCTCTCTCTCTCTCCATTACACGCCTTTTTACAGGACAGCATGCTACAGTATTTCTCTAACACTGAGAAAAAGAAATCAAATACCATTGGAAAAGGAGAGGCCAGAATTAGTAGATGGCAACTGGATTCCTATGTTCTGTCAACAGTCTCAGAACCATCAACTGGACATTCCATTAAAAGTCCAAGTGGGAGCCCTAGCAGAGAAAGCAACAGACTGGACTGTGGGCAGAAAAGATATTCAAAACTTTATTAGCACAAGTTGGAACACAGCACATTTCTAAGGCCCAAGAGAAATGACACAAAGGGACCATATGCACGTGTGGTGTATGCCCAGGAGTGTTTGTGTGGTTGCTCACCTTTCTGCAGTTGCCACTAGGAATTATGCCTCTAGTTTAAAAATGTCTTTAGCAAATGCTGAAATCATTTTTTTATATTAAAAGAGCAGATGACAAATTCACTGAGTTTTGCAAGAATAAGAACTAGCTCAGAAGGGATAACTGGAGAGGGCAGTGGCACCCCACTCCAGTGCTCTTGCCTGGAGAATCCCACGGGCGGAAGAGCCTGGTGAGCTGCAGTCCATGGGGTCGTGGGGGGTCCGACACAACTAAGCGACTTCACTTTCACTTTTCACTTTCATGCGCTGGAGAAAGAGGTGGCAACCCACTCCAGTGTTCTTGCCTGGAGAATCCCATGGACAGAAGAGCCTGGTGGGGTGCAGTCGATGAGGTAGTGGGGGGTCGGACATGACTGTAGTGACTTAGCAGCAGAAGAAGGGATAAAGGCAGCTGATGAAGCTATGAAGTCCAAACAAATTATCTGAACATTCTATTAAAAATAACCCCTGCCGAGTCCAGAAGATGGCAAGAAAAATGGACTGGAAGATTGTATTTTGCTTTATATATCAAATCTTTCATATTCAAAAAACAAATATTGTTTAATTGTTATATGGTACATAGAATCACTGTTGCTGCTGCTGCTGCTAAGTCGCTTCAGTCGTGTCTGACTCTGTGCGACCCCAGAGATGGGGGCCCACTGTCTCTGGAATTCTCCAGGCAAGAACACTGGAGTGGGTTGCCATTTCCTTCTCCAATGCGTGAAAGTGAAAAGCGAAAGTGAAGTTGCTCAGTCGTGCCCGACTCTTAGCGACCCCATGGACTGCAGCCTACCAGGCTCCTCCGTCCATGGGATTTTAATACATTAAAGACCAGCATACACAGAAAAAAAAAATAAGCATCCTACACGCCTATCCAAATATTTACCACTCAAGAGAAGAGATTTTTAGCCCCCCAAAGACCTGGGTTCAGTCCCTGAATCAGGAAGATCCCCAGGAGAAGGGCATGACAATCTACTCCAGTATTCTTGCCTGGAGAATTCCATCGACAGAGGAGTCTGGTGAGCTACAGTCCATGGGATCACAAAGAGTCAGACACAACTAAGCAACTAACACTTTCATAAAGACCCTGGAAATATTTTTATACTAGAAAATACCAGTTCCTACAAAATTTGAAAGTATTCTTTTAATATCATAAATGTTACTTGTCTTGGGAAAGTCTTAAAGTAGAAACTATAGTTTTAACTCACAAAACTATGAGTTGGGCATCTTGTGGTGTGGGGTCTCCAAGACTTATCAAAAATATTTAGGTCACAAACACAAATTATGTTTGGAACTCTCAAAAATAATACTTGTTTATTCTGAGAATCAGAAAGCCACATAATTCATAAATTTCTCTGTAACAGCAGCTCTTTAAAATGATGTTTTTATTTTCTCCTCAAATAAATATCACAACAGAACTTTTCTGCTAAACAGAGTTTTAAGGGGTTTATGAATCTAAGTGAACTCCGGGAGTTGGTGATGGACAGGGAGGCCTGGCATGCTGCGATTCATGGGGTCTCAAAGAGTCGGACACGACTGAGCAACTGAACTGAACTGGAGACTCCAAAATCACTGCAGATGGTGACTGCAGCTATGAAATTAAAAGACGCTTACTCCTTGGAAGGAAGGTTATGACCAACCTACATAGCATATTAAAAAGCAGAGACATTACTTTGCCGACGAAGGTCCGCCTAGTCAAGGCTATGGTTTTTCCAGTGGTCATGTATGGATGTGAGAGTTGGACTGTGAAGAAGGCTGAGCCCTGAAGAACTGATGCTTTTGAACTGTGGTGTTGGAGAAGACTCTTGAGAGTCCCTTGGACTGCAAGGAGATCCAACCAGTCAGTCCTAAAGGAGATCAATCTTGGGTATTCTTTGGAAGGACTGATGCTAAAGCTGAAACTCCAGTACTTTGACCACCTCATGCGAAGAGTTGACTCATTGGAAAAGTCTCTGATGCTGGGAGGGATTGGGGGCAGGAGGAGAAGGGGACGACCGAGGATGAGATGGCTGGATGGCATCACTGACTCGATGGACATAAGTTTGAGTGAATTCCAGGTGTTGGTGATGGACAGGGAGGTCTAGTGTGCTGCACTTCATGGGGTTGCAAAGAGTCGGACACGACTGAGCAACTGAACTAACTGAACTGAAGCCACTTCACTGCAGAGCAGCCATCTTGAAAAAATTATGGTAAATTGACTGGGATCTATATTAACACCATTTTACCAGTTATTATTCTAAACAATACAACTTAGGTTAAAATATAAACTGCAACATTTGATACAAGGAAGAAACTTTCTCTTTTTTCATGAAATTCCAGAAATGTTGAGGTGAAAAACTTTTATAATATTGCTTATCTCACATTAAAATTGTGCTATGTAACTACTACAATAAAATCCATCTAGTGATCTTATCCTATTATTTTCATATATATATATATTTATATGTATACAGAAACCTCTAAACCTCTCTTTACATTGATGTTAGAAGAGTACACTCACATTTCCTTGCTAAAAAGCCTAAAGTCTGTAGGATTTATAACCAAGTAGACGTGTATTTATACATGAAATAGATTGTATCTTAATAAATATATTCTGTATAACAATCAATACTTGAAACCCTAAAATCAATTATATGGAAAAATGACCATTTCACTCCTTGCGGCCCTATAGCACCTCACATCCCCCGTGAGCCACCTCCCAGGTAAGTCAATAGGCGCTTCACATGGGACCTGAAAGGAGAATTCTGCTCTGTAAGTGTAATCCATTTATTGGTTTATGGACCAAGAAATCTCTCGGGAGTGTTACAAACTCATATGCTTTCCTTGAGTGATGGGTTTTGCACTCGGATTTCTTATTTAATTGAAAGATGTGTAAAAACTTATGTATAAATAGAGTTCCCTATTGGCTACACATTTCAAGAGTATCTCAAGAGTATAAATTATTCCATCAAGGGGTTGGAATAAATTATACTCAATAATTGGAATCAATTTTCCCTAGAGTAAGCACAAAAAAATTCCCATTAACATGGATAGAGGTTGCATATAAAGCATGAGATGAGAATATAATATCACCTACAAAATTAGCTTTGTATTCCTGAGTAGCTGGAGAAGTAGCACACTGAGATAAGCCTGCTCATATTGAAGTATATCCTTTCTGGGTAAAGTCCCCACTGCATTTGGATGTAGCACAATGTCAGCGGATCAACTGCAGAAAAGAGAATACACAAGCCTAAGTGGACAATCAGTTTTTCTATCTCCTATTAAATGGCAGTGGCATTGCCTGGCTCATACCAACCTTACAGTAATTCTGCAAAGACTGAAGATTTAGTATATGAAAAATACATCCCAATCCTTTGGAAGAAGAAAAGGTTAAGCTTGCCAATTTGAGCAGCAGCAGCAGCAGCGATCATGTCTGGGAAACTTAGTATATCCTAACTACTGTGCTAAATATTATATTTATACCATTTGTTTGAGACCACCCAGACTTCACAGGGCTCAAATATCAGTGCTGTTACTTTCTAGCTGAATAACCTTGTGTGACTGACTTAACCTCTCTGAGGCTCAAGCACCCCATCTGCAAAATAGCAATGACAGTGGCATTACCCTCATAGGCTTGTTGTGAAGATTAAATATGTTAGTTTATATAAAGCACTTAGAACATTTCAAGGCACAAAACAAGTGTTCCCTATTAAAAATGTCATTATTGTTCATTTAAAGGAAAATAGAGCATAATTGTACATATCCCTGTAATCAACAGTATGTTTTTGGCACAAGCTCCAAAAGGAGTCTATTCTGCACAATGACTGTGGGAGCTTGCAGAGGTCAGGTTGGAAGGCCACCTGATGCAAAGAGCTGACTCACTGGAAAAGACCCTGATGCTGGGAAAGATAGAAAGCAGGAGAAAGGGACAGAGGACAAGATGGTTGGATGGTATCACCAACTCAATGGACATGAGTTTGAGCAAGCTCTGGGAGACAGTGAAGGACATGGAAGCCTGGCATGCTGCACTCCATGGGATTGTAAAGAGTCGGACATGACGGAGCGACAACAAGAAGAGCAAGGATGATTATACGTCCCCATCACCTTAAAGTCAAATTTGGCCTCCTGACTTGCTTTGGCCAATGAAGTGTGAGCAGGAGCAATACCGTGTCACTTCTGGGTAGGAGCTTTGATATCTGGTGTAGTAGTATCAAGTTACTTTTCCCCCATTCATGGTTCTGTCCAATGTTCTAAGCAGGTGCCTGGATAGGGGAAAATGATGCTTCAGAGATCTTAGATGACCCATGATGGACATAAAATTTGAGCCAGAGATATACTGTCTTTTCCTATAAGCTTCCAACATTTGGGGGTTGTTTGCTATTTAACACTATCTTGCCTATTATGACTGACGCAGAGCCCAAAGAGTGTCCCAAATGAGGGGGGATAGTCACTCTAAGGTGATGAGAACCAGGATGCATTGATGAGAATTACTTGCTGCAAGGGAATGGTCAGCTTTACCAGCCTCAAAAACAGCCAGTTCAACATCATGCATGGCAAGAATTTCAAAATACAATCCTCAAGAATTAGAGAATAATTAGGATGCCACACTTACATGGGGAGCCAGAGAAGGCAGAGATCCTGAGGTAGAGAAACTGAATGTCCTTTCAGAGGAAACCATGTACCTCTCATCACCTCTTTGAGTTGGAAGGAATGTAAGGGGCAAGTGTTCCACCGACTCCCCTGGTGGAGGCTCAGTCTATTTTTATTCCTCCTTCTAATGTAATTCAAGCTCTTCTTTTGTACTATATTCTTGCTCCGTGATGTTAGCCAAACTATAATGGCTTGAGAAGTGAAGTTGCATATAAAAACAAGCATCTGAAAAGATGTCAATAAAATAAATTGATAACAATTATGAATAGAATGCCTGCAGGATACCAGGCACTCGGGAGAGACACCACGGATGCACAAAGAACTACTAAGATCCATCCCCTCCTTCAAAAACCACTAGTAATGGAGGCTTTCCTAGGCACTAAATCTTTTGCTAGGTACTTTACATGGGTTATCACAAAAGTGCTCAGAACAGCAGAGGTGGATTCTATTATCCGCATTTTAGAGGTGAGAAATTTAGACTTGGGATTACTTGCATGAGGTCCTATAACAAGAAGAAAGTCAAGACAAGATTTGAATTCTGGAATCTTGACTTCAAAAGCTAAGGTCATAACAACTACATGATACCACTTCAGAGAGTCTGTGTTTTGGTTGAGGAATAAAAGCATTGACATAAATAAATTCTAGCTGCAGTAATAGTTATAAAGTAGAAGATGCTTAATTGACAGATGATCAGCAAAAGACAATGAAGTAGAAAGGTTGGTTCTAGAGAGGAGATAACCCCAGTTACTTGTGTTGCCTGAAGAAACCTCATATGGGAAGAGGGCTCCAAACGAGGACGGATAAGAACTGGACAAGTGGTCATTCCAGAAAACATAAGAAACCAAAATCCTAGTAACTAGGTACCACCTAGGAAAGACCACCAAAAAAAAAAAAAAAAAAACTCTACTAACTAATGAGAAGCAGAGCCAGTCTTTCATCCCAGCTTCAAACACTATTTCACTGCTAACATCCTTCACATATTTCTTGATTCTAAAGCTGAGAGAAAGAAAAAAAAGAAAGAAAAAACTTCAAAAGACCTTTTCGACATTTATTTCTTTGCTCTAAACATAGCTGTAACATTATCAAGATTTCATTCGTAAAGAGACTAATCTCTCACATAAGCAGCACTGCTCTGCTGCTGCCTCTTGTATTTATTTTCCTGTATAAGACAGTGACAGATCTTAGAGACACTCTGGGAAATGGTTCCAGTTGAGCTCACTTGCCATTCAGATGAGGAAAGCACGGTCCAGCCAGGCTGGGAAGGTACCTGAGGTCACACAGCAAGAGTCTCCTAAGGACAGTGGTGGTTGGGGCAGCTCTGGATTCCTGGCTCCTGCAGAGAACCAGGACAGCTAACAGAGCTGAGAGAAACAGAGCAATACAAGGACTGAGAGTCTGGAGAAAGAAATTATTACATACACTAAAATGCAAACTGCCTTTGGTTCCCAGCATACTAGGCATTGAACTTCAGAAACTTCCAGGGATTCTTCAACTTCCATTTTCTACATTATAGGAAATGTCACTGTCTGCATGCTATAGATTTTTTACTCTTTGTCAGGTACAAGATTCTCCCCAAGTTTAATAAAAGTGGAATAGCTCTTGCTAGGACTATGATCAGTTTTATAAATCCACTTGGGTCTTTTGTCCCCTCCACACTCATTAATCTCTTAATTCTATATGAATTTCAAAAGTTGTATCATTTCACTTAGTTAATTTGAAAGACAAAATTTTAAAAAATGTTCAACTGAAAGTAAAACTTCTTTAGAATGTACATTATTTTAGACCAATTTTAACCACGGCTTTTGTTTTAGAACAACAGTGCACCAAAATAAATCCACACATAGAGACACACTGAGTTGATGTCCTTGGTTCTGCTTTTAAAGCTCTTAGAGAATTGTTTGAAATTATAAGTGCCTCAAGCAACTTTCAGGGTCTACTCTGCTAAAATACTCCATTTAATAGAAAACTTCCTGGCTTGTTGATGCTAGGAACAAGATTAACATTCCCGAAGCAATGAGAAAATTTGGGAGTCAAAAAACATTTTGAAAGACATTTTAGAATTCATTTTTTATTTTAACTAATTTTTTAGTCTCTCTAACTCTTAACACTCAGCAGAGTGAAGAGGGGAGAAGAGTTTTCCCTCTGCTTAACAGTTAATTATATTCACTAAAACAAAGTAAGTGTTCAAATAGCAGGGGAAATGAAATGATATTTTGAGTTTAGGTGATTTATGTATGGTGAGTTATTTATATATGGTGATTTACATATATTTAGGTGGTAGCATTGCTATACTAGCTTTAAGGTAATGACTGTTTAGAAAAAAATTCTATTTACTAAACCAAATCAAAGTTACTTTTAGCTGAGTTTTTGTATCTAAACAGCCTGAAGCAAACAAAAGATGAGACAAAAAAAAACAGAGAAAATCATTTTTGTTTCATATTTCATGTATCTCCTCTCAATTTGGGGATTCTACCAATAGAAGTTGAACCAAAGAAAAGTAGAACTAGCTCATCATTTACAGGAGAAAGTCTATGAATCATAAAAATATTCCTAATTTATGATCCATGAAGCCCTCCTAAACTATTCTAATCACTATGAATCATTTAGATATAATAATTATTGAAGTATTAAAGCATAAAATCTCTCCATTAAGAAACGTTTAGGATTACTCAATAGTCTAATAACCATAGGAAATTTCATATTTCTCTGCTGGTTGTAAACAGAGTGGTGCTTCTTCAGAACTATAATATGATTCAGAACATTTCAAAAACTTTTTGTATGGCACAGTGAACCAGAAAATCCATTTAAAATTTAAAGTTTAAAAAAAGATATAAATCCTATGTTTTCCTTTGTATTTTGCAAATTTTATTGCATCCGTCAAAAAATGTGACTCGGGTAGTAAAATGTAAATGTTGCTCAGTGTAATGGTATGTGTTTGAAATACAACCCATTTGCTCTTCATTCATTTTGCCTTCATACTTGGCACCACTACAACATTTTTTCTATAAAATATTCTTTGTTGTCCTGTTATCATATTCATATAATTTCTTTATGTTATCTTTCTTGATAAAATATTTTCCACCCATGTCTGCTTTTTATCACTTTACAACTTACTGCCACATGCCCTTTTCTCTTGGCAAAGTTTATGAAGTGTCTTGGCTAAGAAAATGCTTGAACTGGCTTATCAACGGCAATTGTCGCCTAGGACTGGAGTGACCACAGGGCATTATCTCGGGGTCACCACTGGACTGTCCTCCCCCTTTCTCCAGTGACATGCTTTATGATCACCTTGAGAAAACATACCAGATTTTTTTTTTCATAATTTACAACATAACAACTGACTGAGCATTCATTAGCGTCCTCTATCTGCCCCCCGTGTGTAGATCTTCCATCAATCACTAACACATAGGGCGTTCCTTGGTTCAGTCTGTGCCAGCCAGTACATCGGAGTACAGGGAGGACACCGTGGCAGCTGAACAAGTTGAGCATTTAAATACCCCACTCATCCCGGGTTTGGCTTCCTTGCATTCATCTAGCTGTTTATGGACACCCAAAAGCTCCAAAAGCTGTTTTCCTTGGCTGTGAATTGGACTCTATAAAGTGTGTCTTAGTAAGAGTATTGTATTCCTGTCCTTTAAAACCTAGCCAGGTACTTTTCAGCTTTGGCAGCTTTTCTGATGCCTGCACTGGCAGGGCTTTATTCCTTTACAATTACTGACAACACACAGCTCCTAACACTCCGTTTGACAAAATCGTCTTGGCACTTTGTTAACATGACTTTAAAGCACAATCGCTATCTTCCCTCGAATAGCCTATATTTGTTTAGCATTGCAACCCAATGAATTATGACTCCTATTAATAATGGAAATACCAAAACACGAGTCAATTTATTCATTTAGAAAAACAAAAAGGTCCTCATTACATCTTCATAAAAATGAATGACTCTGATGAGCTATTGTAGGCACTATTCTAAGCAGTTTTTCCAACACACAAAAAAAGAAATTATATGAGCCCTGTTATTAAAAAACTGTTGTTAGAAAACTCCAATGACATGCCTATAAAATAACTGGAGAATCTTATATAAGAGAGCAGTTGATGAGAATATGTGATGAGCCATCAAGTGAGTGTATAACAGTAAAAAATGGATTTCATTTCAATTTAGAGGAAAGGTATACGTCTTTTAAACAAGACTTCCCTGGTGGCTCAGATGGTAAAGCGTCTGCCTACAATGCAGGAGACCTCGGTTCAGTTCCTGGGTGGAGAAGATCTCCTGGAGAAGGAAATGGCAACCCACTCCAGTATTCTTGCCTGGAAAATCCCATAGACGGTAGAACTTGGTAGGCTACAGTCCATGGAGTCACAAAGAGTCAGACCCAACTGAGCAAAAAGAGTGTTAAACAGAGGAAAAAACTGGTAAACACTGTAATGATTATAGAGTTTCAGGGGAAAAAAACTATCTTGTTAAATAAAATGTTACCTATACCTGTTTTTGTTGACATCAGCATGTAGTAGCCTTACGAGTCTTAGCTTATAATACTCCTAACAAATATTCAGCACGTATTATAGCCAGCTCGACATTCAATCTTAGATTGCCTAAGTAGAGAAAGCAATGCCTGACACAAAAGTTCACCGGCTGCTACTTTATTTATTAAGGGGTACAATCCTGGAGAGCAGCTGTGAGGGACAAAGGCAAGGAGGAAGTCACCTCTAAGAGGAACTGATTGCTTAATTGTACTGCATCATCCTACAAAAGTTTTGTAATTGCAACTTTTAATTGTCAAAGTTTGCCACGGGGCTCATTACTTGCCCCAAGTTTCTGGGTTGCACGTTTGCTGGTCCTGAGCAGTGGTCCCATGGCTCCGCCCTCCTCAGCATCAAGAGGAGAAACTCAGGGCAGGCAGGGAATGTACTGGGTGCAGGCACGGGGGAGACCCTGCCAAGGTGCACCTGTGTGAAGGTGATTCCCTTCCAGCTGGTGCACCTGCACGAGCTGGGACGGAAGAAGGTGAGCTGGGGGTGGGGACTTGAAGTGGTACCTGGAGGTGGCTGATCACACGCATCACTTCATCTAATCCTCTCAGTAGTAATATAGATTATGTGCACTTATAGAGTTTCACTGAGCCTACGAAGCTCATGTAAAAGCATGTAGCTATTAGCAGCCTGTAATTAAGAAATTCTAACCCCATACTGGTATTCTAGTATCATCAATTGGTTGATTCAGCCAGGAAAAACATATGTGAAAAATATATATACACATTATCTCATTTAGTGGAAAGAGAGATTCTTAAACTGACCTTCCCAATTATCACATACCTGGTGGCTCAGTGGTAAAGAATCTGCCTACAGTGCAGGAACCACAGGAGACATGGGTTGTATCTCTGGGTTGGGAAGATCCCCTGGAGAAGGAAATGGCAATCCACTCCAGAGTTCTTGCCTGGGAAATCTCACGGACGGAGGAGCCTGGTGGGCTACAGTGCATGGGGTCACAAAGAGTCAGATACGACTGAGCATCCACCTTTTTCAAAGAGTAACTGTTACAGTAAGCAGACATCAGCCTCCTGGTCCACTCACGCCCACCTTACTTCTAGTAATTCAGGACAGACATTAATTCTAAAGAGATGTGTGTCTAAGAATGACAGAACACAAACCAAAGAAAACACACTTTTCTATTCAAATAAAGACCTCAATGGCAACAGTGACTTGGTGTGCCACAGAGATAGGAGGTGTGGAGGACAGGAAGAAGAGAACTCCAAGTTGGCAGAATTACAGACTATAGACGTAAAGCATCTTCAATAGGGGTCATATGTGGCAAGTTGATTGTCTGTTCTTGGAGGGCAGGAGCAGATCTCTTCCATCCTCATGGCCCCACTTCCCAGCTGAGTACAAGGCACCTAGTTGGTGCTCATTCATTTATTATTTCAGTCAATAAATATTTATTGAGAATCCCTTATATGTCAAGCATCAACCTGTGGACTGAAATATAGCATTGAACAGGGCTGATAAATGTCCCTGCCTTCTTGGAGGTTATTTGCATTAATACTTAAAAATACAGCAACTTCTGCTGCCAACGTAACTTCTGTTTGATAACTGAAATTTCTTGGGAGAAGTGGAATACATTCTAGGTGCAATTTGGCAGTGTGAAAACTTGCTAATAATGGACCATTCTTAATCTGGTCCCTTAATCCTACTTAAAGTGTTTTTATGATGAGAAGTGATTAAGTACAGAGCACTTCCTACATTCACAACATAGTAATTATTTGAATTCAAGTCACTGAAATTTATATGTTGGATGATGGCATGGAGCTGATCACCCAAGATTACAACTTAAAATGCCATACATATTTGCTATGGTACACAGTAATTCAGCAAATTGTTGCCTTCTCCTTTATTTTCCAGGCTCAGCTCAAACATGAAAAGGAAATTTGACCCGCATTTAATGACCAGATCTGTTAACAGTTTTGTCATGGTACCTACATCCTAGTTCGACCCAAATGTAATACTTGACCAGCACCAGATGCCACAGCCTTGGTTTCATTAGCATGAAAAGGCATGCATAGCAGTTGTTAACAGAGACTGTTTAAATAACTGTATTTGTGTAGCTTAAAAAAAAAAAAANAAACATAGCTGTAACATTATCAAGATTTCATTCGTAAAGAGACTAATCTCTCACATAAGCAGCACTGCTCTGCTGCTGCCTCTTGTATTTATTTTCCTGTATAAGACAGTGACAGATCTTAGAGACACTCTGGGAAATGGTTCCAGTTGAGCTCACTTGCCATTCAGATGAGGAAAGCACGGTCCAGCCAGGCTGGGAAGGTACCTGAGGTCACACAGCAAGAGTCTCCTAAGGACAGTGGTGGTTGGGGCAGCTCTGGATTCCTGGCTCCTGCAGAGAACCAGGACAGCTAACAGAGCTGAGAGAAACAGAGCAATACAAGGACTGAGAGTCTGGAGAAAGAAATTATTACATACACTAAAATGCAAACTGCCTTTGGTTCCCAGCATACTAGGCATTGAACTTCAGAAACTTCCAGGGATTCTTCAACTTCCATTTTCTACATTATAGGAAATGTCACTGTCTGCATGCTATAGATTTTTTACTCTTTGTCAGGTACAAGATTCTCCCCAAGTTTAATAAAAGTGGAATAGCTCTTGCTAGGACTATGATCAGTTTTATAAATCCACTTGGGTCTTTTGTCCCCTCCACACTCATTAATCTCTTAATTCTATATGAATTTCAAAAGTTGTATCATTTCACTTAGTTAATTTGAAAGACAAAATTTTAAAAAATGTTCAACTGAAAGTAAAACTTCTTTAGAATGTACATTATTTTAGACCAATTTTAACCATGGCTTTTGTTTTAGAACAACAGTGCACCAAAATAAATCCACACATAGAGACACACTGAGTTGATGTCCTTGGTTCTGCTTTTAAAGCTCTTAGAGAATTGTTTGAAATTATAAGTGCCTCAAGCAACTTTCAGGGTCTACTCTGCTAAAATACTCCATTTAATAGAAAACTTCCTGGCTTGTTGATGCTAGGAACAAGATTAACATTCCCGAAGCAATGAGAAAATTTGGGAGTCAAAAAACATTTTGAAAGACATTTTAGAATTCATTTTTTATTTTAACTAATTTTTTAGTCTCTCTAACTCTTAACACTCAGCAGAGTGAAGAGGGGAGAAGAGTTTTCCCTCTGCTTAACAGTTAATTATATTCACTGAAACAAAGTAAGTGTTCAAATAGCAGGGGAAATGAAATGATATTTTGAGTTTAGGTGATTTATGTATGGTGAGTTATTTATATATGGTGATTTACATATATTTAGGTGGTAGCATTGCTATACTAGCTTTAAGGTAATGACTGTTTAGAAAAAAATTCTATTTACTAAACCAAATCAAAGTTACTTTTAGCTGAGTTTTTGTATCTAAACAGCCTGAAGCAAACAAAAGATGAGACAAAAAAAAACAGAGAAAATCATTTTTGTTTCATATTTCATGTATCTCCTCTCAATTTGGGGATTCTACCAATAGAAGTTGAACCAAAGAAAAGTAGAACTAGCTCATCATTTACAGGAGAAAGTCTATGAATCATAAAAATATTCCTAATTTATGATCCATGAAGCCCTCCTAAACTATTCTAATCACTATGAATCATTTAGATATAATAATTATTGAAGTATTAAAGCATAAAATCTCTCCATTAAGAAACGTTTAGGATTACTCAATAGTCTAATAACCATAGGAAATTTCATATTTCTCTACTGGTTGTAAACAGAGTGGTGCTTCTTCAGAACTATAATATGATTCAGAACATTTCAAAAACTTTTTGTATGGCACAGTGAACCAGAAAATCCATTTAAAATTTAAAGTTTAAAAAAAGATATAAATCCTATGTTTTCCTTTGTATTTTGCAAATTTTATTGCATCCGTCAAAAAATGTGACTCGGGTAGTAAAATGTAAATGTTGCTCAGTGTAATGGTATGTGTTTGAAATACAACCCATTTGCTCTTCATTCATTTTGCCTTCATACTTGGCACCACTACAACATTTTTTCTATAAAATATTCTTTGTTGTCCTGTTATCATATTCATATAATTTCTTTATGTTATCTTTCTTGATAAAATATTTTCCACCCATGTCTGCTTTTTATCACTTTACAACTTACTGCCACATGCCCTTTTCTCTTGGCAAAGTTTATGAAGTGTCTTGGCTAAGAAAATGCTTGAACTGGCTTATCAACGGCAATTGTCGCCTAGGACTGGAGTGACCACAAGGCATTATCTCGGGGTCACCACTGGACTGTCCTCCCCCTTTCTCCAGTGACATGCTTTATGATCACCTTGAGAAAACATACAAGATTTTTTTTTCATAATTTACAACATAACAACTGACTGAGCATTCATTAGCGTCCTCTATCTGCCCCCCGTGTGTAGATCTTCCATCAATCACTAACACATAGGGCGTTCCTTGGTTCAGTCTGTGCCAGCCAGTACATCGGAGTACAGGGAGGACACCGTGGCAGCTGAACAAGTTGAGCATTTAAATACCCCACTCATCCCGGGTTTGGCTTCCTTGCATTCATCTAGCTGTTTATGGACACCCAAAAGCTCCAAAAGCTGTTTTCCTTGGCTGTGAATTGGACTCTATAAAGTGTGTCTTAGTAAGAGTATTGTATTCCTGTCCTTTAAAACCTAGCCAGGTACTTTTCAGCTTTGGCAGCTTTTCTGATGCCTGCACTGGCAGGGCTTTATTCCTTTACAATTACTGACAACACACAGCTCCTAACACTCCGTTTGACAAAATCGTCTTGGCACTTTGTTAACATGACTTTAAAGCACAATCGCTATCTTCCCTCGAATAGCCTATATTTGTTTAGCATTGCAACCCAATGAATTATGACTCCTATTAATAATGGAAATACCAAAACACGAGTCAATTTATTCATTTAGAAAAACAAAAAGGTCCTCATTACATCTTCATAAAAATGAATGACTCTGATGAGCTATTGTAGGCACTATTCTAAGCAGTTTTTCCAACACACAAAAAAAGAAATTATATGAGCCCTGTTATTAAAAAACTGTTGTTAGAAAACTCCAATGACATGCCTATAAAATAACTGGAGAATCTTATATAAGAGAGCAGTTGATGAGAATATGTGATGAGCCATCAAGTGAGTGTATAACAGTAAAAAATGGATTTCATTTCAATTTAGAGGAAAGGTATACGTCTTTTAAACAAGACTTCCCTGGTGGCTCAGATGGTAAAGCGTCTGCCTACAATGCAGGAGACCTCGGTTCAGTTCCTGGGTGGAGAAGATCTCCTGGAGAAGGAAATGGCAACCCACTCCAGTATTCTTGCCTGGAAAATCCCATAGACGGTAGAACTTGGTAGGCTACAGTCCATGGAGTCACAAAGAGTCAGACCCAACTGAGCAAAAAGAGTGTTAAACAGAGGAAAAAACTGGTAAACACTGTAATGATTATAGAGTTTCAGGGGAAAAAAACTATCTTGTTAAATAAAATGTTACCTATACCTGTTTTTGTTGACATCAGCATGTAGTAGCCTTACGAGTCTTAGCTTATAATACTCCTAACAAATATTCAGCACGTATTATAGCCAGCTCGACATTCAATCTTAGATTGCCTAAGTAGAGAAAGCAATGCCTGACACAAAAGTTCACCGGCTGCTACTTTATTTATTAAGGGGTACAATCCTGGAGAGCAGCTGTGAGGGACAAAGGCAAGGAGGAAGTCACCTCTAAGAGGAACTGATTGCTTAATTGTACTGCATCATCCTACAAAAGTTTTGTAATTGCAACTTTTAATTGTCAAAGTTTGCCACGGGGCTCATTACTTGCCCCAAGTTTCTGGGTTGCACGTTTGCTGGTCCTGAGCAGTGGTCCCATGGCTCCGCCCTCCTCAGCATCAAGAGGAGAAACTCAGGGCAGGCAGGGAATGTACTGGGTGCAGGCACGGGGGAGACCCTGCCAAGGTGCACCTGTGTGAAGGTGATTCCCTTCCAGCTGGTGCACCTGCACGAGCTGGGACGGAAGAAGGTGAGCTGGGGGTGGGGACTTGAAGTGGTACCTGGAGGTGGCTGATCACACGCATCACTTCATCTAATCCTCTCAGTAGTAATATAGATTATGTGCACTTATAGAGTTTCACTGAGCCTACGAAGCTCATGTAAAAGCATGTAGCTATTAGCAGCCTGTAATTAAGAAATTCTAACCCCATACTGGTATTCTAGTATCATCAATTGGTTGATTCAGCCAGGAAAAACATATGTGAAAAATATATATACACATTATCTCATTTAGTGGAAAGAGAGATTCTTAAACTGACCTTCCCAATTATCACATACCTGGTGGCTCAGTGGTAAAGAATCTGCCTACAGTGCAGGAACCACAGGAGACATGGGTTGTATCTCTGGGTTGGGAAGATCCCCTGGAGAAGGAAATGGCAATCCACTCCAGAGTTCTTGCCTGGGAAATCTCACGGACGGAGGAGCCTGGTGGGCTACAGTGCATGGGGTCACAAAGAGTCAGATACGACTGAGCATCCACCTTTTTCAAAGAGTAACTGTTACAGTAAGCAGACATCAGCCTCCTGGTCCACTCACGCCCACCTTACTTCTAGTAATTCAGGACAGACATTAATTCTAAAGAGATGTGTGTCTAAGAATGACAGAACACAAACCAAAGAAAACACACTTTTCTATTCAAATAAAGACCTCAATGGCAACAGTGACTTGGTGTGCCACAGAGATAGGAGGTGTGGAGGACAGGAAGAAGAGAACTCCAAGTTGGCAGAATTACAGACTATAGACGTAAAGCATCTTCAATAGGGGTCATATGTGGCAAGTTGATTGTCTGTTCTTGGAGGGCAGGAGCAGATCTCTTCCATCCTCATGGCCCCACTTCCCAGCTGAGTACAAGGCACCTAGTTGGTGCTCATTCATTTATTATTTCAGTCAATAAATATTTATTGAGAATCCCTTATATGTCAAGCATCAACCTGTGGACTGAAATATAGCATTGAACAGGGCTGATAAATGTCCCTGCCTTCTTGGAGGTTATTTGCATTAATACTTAAAAATACAGCAACTTCTGCTGCCAACGTAACTTCTGTTTGATAACTGAAATTTCTTGGGAGAAGTGGAATACATTCTAGGTGCAATTTGGCAGTGTGAAAACTTGCTAATAATGGACCATTCTTAATCTGGTCCCTTAATCCTACTTAAAGTGTTTTTATGATGAGAAGTGATTAAGTACAGAGCACTTCCTACATTCACAACATAGTAATTATTTGAATTCAAGTCACTGAAATTTATATGTTGGATGATGGCATGGAGCTGATCACCCAAGATTACAACTTAAAATGCCATACATATTTGCTATGGTACACAGTAATTCAGCAAATTGTTGCCTTCTCCTTTATTTTCCAGGCTCAGCTCAAACATGAAAAGGAAATTTGACCCGCATTTAATGACCAGATCTGTTAACAGTTTTGTCATGGTACCTACATCCTAGTTCGACCCAAATGTAATACTTGACCAGCACCAGATGCCACAGCCTTGGTTTCATTAGCATGAAAAGGCATGCATAGCAGTTGTTAACAGAGACTGTTTAAATAACTGTATTTGTGTAGCTTAAAAAAAAAAAAAGTGTCTTACTACGGAGATTTGAGGCAGAGCTAATATAAATCATATCAACTGAAACATTCAACATATGTGAAAAGTACTCCATTCCCTGATACGGTCAATATGGAATAATTTATGTTTGTCAACAGCATTTGCCAAGAAAAATTGGAATTAGATGTCATTGTTAGATTCTCTTTTTACTTGTTTTGTTGTGTGATTTGCCCATTTGCTCTCATAAAAGTTTACATACCTAATTTAATGTTCAATTATAACTAAAGAACTTTAATTGTCAGAACTGTGTATGGAATGTGCTAAGTCGCTTCAGTAGCGTCTGACTCTTTCTCACCCCATGAACTGTAGCCCACCATGTTACTCTGTCCGTGGGATTCTCCAGACAAATATACAAGTGTACTGGAGTGGGTTGCCATTCCCTTCTCCAGGGCATCTTCCTGACCCAGAGATCGAACCTGAGTCTCCTAATGTCTTCTGCATCAGTAGAGAAGTTCTTTACCACTAGTGCTACCTGGGAAGCCCTTCCTCTTATGTCTGTGGATAATAGAAAAGAGTTAATAATAAGCTCACTACCAACACCACCACAATTCCACTCCTTTCCAAGAACTTAGAAACAAGCTTGCATGCTGGGAGAGTATATAATAAATATAAAATGGATTGGAGAAGAAATAGCCAAAAAACTTTGACTGTAACTTAGTTTATGAATTTTATCTAAGTGGGGAAAAAAACAAATAGAAACAGATGTTATATGTCTACTATAAGATTATAAAACTAACCTCCACTCATGCTTTCTACTTCTCAAATAACATGACCAGACAGAGAGGTCATGAGTAGAAAAGGTCATTCAGTAAAAAAACGATTCACTTGTGCTTTATTTACTGTAAAATAACACATTGGTATTCTGCTTTTGTATATTAGTCATCTATGAGCCTCAGTAGCACAAATCAGGATCACTGAACTTGATAAGCGCTGGGCCAGTGAAGTGTCTACACTGGTCAGGAAAGGGTCAGGCCAAGACCTCACCACTTTCAGTCACTCAGTCATGTCCGACTCTTTTCAACCCCATGAACTGCAGCACACCAGACTTCCATGTCCTTCACCATCTCCCAGAGCTTGCCCAAACTCATGTCCACTGAGTCAGTGATGTCATCCAACCAGTTTGTCCTCTGTTATCCCCTTCTCCTCCTGACTTCAATATTGCCCAACATCAGGGTCTTTTCAAATGAATCAGCTCTTTGCATCAGGTGACCAAAGCATTAGAGCTTCAGCTTCAGCATCAATCCTGCCAATGAATATTCAGGATTGATTTCCTTTAGGGTTGGCTGGTTTGATCTCCTTACAGTCCAAGGGATTCTCAAGAGCCTTCAACACCACAGCTCAAAAGTATCAATTCATTGGCACTCAGCCTTCTTTACAGTCCAATTCTCACATCCATACATGACTACTGGAAAAGCCATATCTTTGACCATATGGATCTTTGTTGGCAAAATAATGTCTCTGCTTTTTAATATTCTGTCTAGGTTTGTCATAACTTTTCTTTCAAGGAGCAAGCAGGCTCCTTGGAAAACAGTCAATTGCTTTTTCTTGATGAAACTAACTTTACTCCTTAATTTTTCATTCAAACTTCTATTATGATAAAAGAAGTAAAGTCTCAGAAATTTCCTACAATTTATATCTATTAGTGTCAGATTATTTTCAGTAAAGTTGACTGTTGCACAAAATAAGATTCCTAAAATTTTAGGACAGGTAACCTAGAAGAGAGGGTAGTTAAAATAACAACCAGAATCTAGTCACTAGACCCAGAGTCCTCCAACATGGCCCAGAGGCTATGCATCAGGGGAGGAAATGACATTTTGTATTTCCCTAAAATCAATCCACATCACTCCCAAAATTCTGTTTTTCCTACCTGGTGTGCCACATGAAGACAATACTAGCGACAACAGTGATCATCATAGCTAACATCTGTGGTTCTCTGATATATGCCAATCACCTTGATAAGCTTCACATACACATATATATTTTCATTTAATCTTTGAAGTAATCCTAAAAATATAGGTATTATAATCTCTCCCATTTTGAAAATAAGGAAATTAAAATGCTCATTGCTTCAGTGATTTATCCAGTATTATACAGTGAATACAGAGAAGGCAATGGCATCCCACTCCAGTACTCTTGCCTGGAAAATCCCACAGACGGAAGAGCCTGGTAGGGTGCAGTCCATGGGATCGCGAAGAGTCGGACACGACTGAGCGACTTCACTTTCACTTTTCACTTTTCACTTTCATGCATTGGAGAAGGAAATGGCAACCCACTCCAGTGCTCTTGCCTGGAGAACCCCAGGGACGGGGGAGCCTGGTGGGCTGCCGTCTATGGGGTCACACAGAGTCGGACACGACTGAAGCGACTTAGCAGCAGCAGCATACAACTAATAGATGATGAGGCTGGAATTTTAGCCCAGTTCTTTCCAAATCTATAAACTATGCACTTGACTATTAACATATTGTAGTATTGCCAAAATAACTTGTTGTATTGCCACCACCAAGTACATCTAAGCTATTTTTGAGCCTCTTTATAATTCTTCTTCTTAGAAGATTCTTACCTCAATTTTTGCAACCATTGTATAAATAGATACTTATAATACCATTTTTCCTTTATGGTTTTCCTTTCCTTTATGGTTAATCCTAAAGGACTAATCTTTCTTTTATGGTTTTCTCAAAAACCATAGCTTTGACTAGATGGACCTTTAGTCCTTAAGAACTAACCTTTCCTTCATGGTTTTCTAAAAAACCACAGCTTTGACAAGATGGACTTTTGTTGGCAAAGTAATGTCCCTGCTTTTTAATATGCTGTCTAGGTTAGTCATAGCTTGTCTTCCAAGGAGCAAGTGACTTTTAATTACATGACTGCAGTCACCATCTACAGTGATTTTTGGAGCTCCCCCAAAAAAATCTTTCAATGTTTCCATTGTTTCCCCATCTATTTGCCATGAAGTGATGCCATGATCTCAGTTTTCTGAATGTTGAGTTTTAAGCCAATGTTTTCACTCTCCTCTTTCACTTTCATCTCGAGGCTCTTTAGTTCTTCGGTTTCTGCCATGGTGGGGGTGTCATCTGCATATTTGAGGTTACTGATATTTCTCCCAGTAATCTTGATTCCAGCTTGTGCTTCACCCATCCCACATTTCTCATGATGTACTCTGCATATAAGTTAAATAAGCAGTGTGACAGTATACAAGCCTTGATGTACTCCTTTCCCAATTTGGAATCAATCTGTTGTGCCATGTCCAGTTCTAACTGTTGTTTCTTGACCTGCATACAGATTTCTCAGGAGGCGGATCAGGTGGTCTGGTATTCCTATCTTGTTAAGAATTTTCCACAGTATGTTTTGATCCACATAGTCAAAGGCTTTGGCATAGTCTATAGAGTAGAAGTAGATGTTTTTCTGGAACTCTCTTGTTTTTCCTATGATCCAATGGATGTTGGCACTTTGATCTCTGGTTCCTCTGCCTTTTCTAAATCCAGCTTGAACATCTAGATGTTCACGGTTCACGTACTGTTGAAGCCTGGCTTGGAGAATTTTGAGCATTTCCTTGCTAGCTTACAAGATGAGTGCAGCTGGGACGTAGTTTGAGAATTCTTTGGCATTGCCTTTCTTTGGGATTGGAATGAAAACTGACCTTTTCTAGTCCTGTGGCCACTGGTGATTTTTCCAGATTCACTGGTATATTGAGTGCAGTACTTTCACAGCATCATCTTTTAGGATTTGAAATAGCTCAACTGGAATTCCATCACCTCCACTAGCTTTGTGCATAGTGATGCTTCCTAAGGCCCACTTGACTCGCAGTCCAGGATGTCTGGCTCTACATCAGTGATCACACCATCATGATTATCAGGATCATGAAGATCTTTTTTGTACAGTTCTTCTGTGTATTCTTGCCACCTCTTCTTAATATCTTCTGCTTCTCTTAGGTCCATACCATTTCTGTCCTTTATTGTGCTCATCTTTGCATGAAATATTCCCTTGGTACCTCTAATCTTCTTGAAGAGATCTCTAGTCTTTCCAATTCTATTGTTTTCCTCTATTTCTTTGCATTGATTGCTGAGGAAGGCTTTCCCATCTCTCCTTGCTATTCTTTGGAACTCTGCATTCAAATGGGTATATCTTTCCTTTTCTCCTTTGCTTTTCACTTCTCTTCTTTTCTCTGCTATTTGCTAGGCCTCCTCAGACAGCCATTTTGCTTTTTTGCATTTCTTTTCCATGGGGATGGTCTTGATCCCTGTCTCCTGTACAATGTCANTCTCCTTCCACTGCGGCACTCAGTGCCCCCAACTCTGTAGCAGGCCACTGCCAACCCACTCCTCTGCCGGAGACTCCTGGACACTCACGAGCAAGTCTGGGTCTGGGTCCTGGTGCACACAAGCTTTTGTTTCTGCCCTCCAAGAGTCTGTTTCCCAGTCCTGTGTAAGTTCTGGTGGCTCTACGGTGGGGTTAATGGTGACCTCCTCCAAGAGGGCTTATGCCGTACCCAGAGCACCCAGAGCCCCTACACCTGCGGCAGTCCACTGCTAGCTCATACCTCTGCAGGAGACACTTGGACACAGTTCTGGCTCAGTCTTCGTGGGGGTCTCTGGGTCCTGGTGTGCACATGGTTTGTTTGAGCCCTCCAAGCATCTCTGGTGGGTATGGGGTTTGATTGTAAATGCAACTTTGCTCTTCCTACCATCTTGCTGGGGCTTTTCCTTTGCCCTTGGGCATGGGGTATCTTTTTTTGGTGGGATCCAACATTCTCTTGTCAATGGTTGTTCAACAGTGAGTTGTAATTTTGGAGTTCTCACAGGAGAAGAGGAGTGCACATCCTTCTACTCTGCCATTTTGGGGTCTCAAAAAAAACCACAAAGGAAAACTTTATGGGAAAAAAAGAGGACTTAACCTTAACCGTAAAGGATAAGTTAGTCCTTCAGGACTAAAGGAAATCAGTCCTGAATATTCATTGGAAAGACTAATGCTGAAGCTGAAACTCCAATACTTTGGCCACCTGATACGAAGAATTGGCTCATTGGAAAAGACCCTGATGCTGGGAAAGATT
>SJYX01022395.1:456195-492071 GCA_006410675.1 Oreotragus oreotragus
ACTGTGAAGAAGGCTGAGTGCCAAAGAATTGATGCTTTTGAAGTGTGGTGTTGGAGAAGACTCTTGAGAGTCCCTTGGACTGCAAGGAGATCCAACCAGTCCATTCTGAAGGAGATCAACCCTGGGATTTCTTTGGAAGGAATGATGCTAAAGCTGAAACTCCAGTACTTTGGCCACCTCATGCAAAGAGTTGACTCATTGGAAAAGACTGTGATGCTGGGAGGGATTGGGGGCAGGAGGAGAAGGGGACGACCGAGGATGAGATGGCTGGATGGCATCACTGACTCGATGGACGTTAGTCTGAGTGAACTCCGGGAGTTGGTGATGGACAGGGAGGCCTGGCGTGCTGTGATTCATGGGGTCGCAAAGAGTCGGACACAACTGAGCAACTGAACTGAACTGAACTGAAGAGTATTGTATAAATAGTGTGAATACTATTTTTGGTTACTTATCTTGAAATTTCCTCCTTCCAAAACATCCCCTACTTTTAAAGTTTTTGAATTATTAATTGCATATTCCTATCATAAGAATAATATTTACTCTTATCCTCTTTTTTTCCAGACTGAAAGCTTCACCTGTTTAGTTTCACTATAGTCAGCCTCTTCTGCACTATTCCTGGCTCTTTGCTGGCTTTCTCAGTCTGTTCTGATTAATACATTAGTGACAACAAACAGCAAGTAATACTGAGCACTGCGCGTGCAGACAAATCTGATTTTGAACAGGTTTTTTTCCCTAATATACAAAAAGTGTGAAAAAGAGGACCCTTGCAGGTATATGGATGCTTTCCTGTAATGTTTATAAGGTCATCAGTATAGAAGGATTAGTTTTTGGTTTGGGGGAGGAGCAGTTTGTAGATCACCATAGAGTAGAACAATAACTGTTAGAAAAGGATGTATTTCTTTAAAATGGATGCCAAGGACCTACTGTATAGCACATGGAACTCTGCTCAGTGCTATGCAGCAGCCTGGATGAGAGAGGAGTTTTAAGGAGAATGGATACATGCATATGTCTGGCTGAGTCCCTTTGCTGTTCACCTGAAACTATTACAGCATTGTTAAGTGGTTATACCCCCACCCAAGACAAAATATTTTTTTAAAAAAAAGGAGATATTTCTGCTCAGAATCAGGAAATTCTTTGCGATGTTGAGAGGCCAGCATATTTGGCACCAAGGAACTGAGTGTGGAGGCTTCCAAGCAGAGCTGGAAGACCTCTTTGTACAAATCCTAATCATGATGCTACGCTGCCTTCTGGGTCTGTTGAACTCCCAGATTCCATATTTCTTTTGGATAACATGTAATTTCATCCAAGTTTAAAAGCCCTATGGTTGGTCCATTTAAATATTTTTAGAACAGCTGCTACACCTTATTAGATAAATTTAGTCTGGGAGAAAACACTTCTTGAACTATGAACTGCCCACAGCTTAAATAATAGAGCTAATTTCAGTAATGCAAAATAATTATTCTTATACTGTCTGTATTGTAGCCTTGTGGAAAAGAACCATGTTTTCTTTCATCCAATCTGTCAATTATTGAATGGAATATTGTTCTATTGCTTTAAATGAGCTAATCTTAGTATTTGGGGATAAAAGGACTTTTATAAAACATGGTCCTTCTCTTAAGGACCTTAAGAAATTTGATAAGGAAGATATATGAACAACTATACTAAAGGTAACAAATGCAAGAATAAAAGTCTGCATAAAAGCCCAGAAAAAGGAACCGTATCTTTATTTAACATGAGGCTATCCTGTACGTAAGAATATTGATTAAAAGGAAAATTAAGAGTTCCCTGGCAGTCCACTGGTTAGGACTTCGTGCTTTCATTGCCGTGGCCCAGGTTAAATCCTTGATTGGGGGGCTAAGATCCCACAAACTGTGCAGAACAGCACCCTTCCCACAAAGAAGGGAAAACGAAGCCAATTTTTCATTCCTTTTTTTAATGTTTTGCCTCTTCTTCCTCCTTTTCAACATATATTTCTTTTATTATAGGTCTTGACTTCATTACATAATTTTACATTGTCTGAATTGGGCTTTTGTATTGTCTGAATTGTCAAGTGGCTCAATGGTAAAGAATCCACCTGCCAATGCAAGAGATGCACTTTCTATCCTTGGGTCAGGGAGATCCCCTGGAGATGGACATGGCAACCCACTCCAATATTCTTGCCTGGGAAATCCCCTGGACAGAAGAGTCTGGTGGGCTACAATCCAGGGAGTCGCAAAGAGCTGGACACAAGTAGTGATTAAACAATAACAACATAATTTAAAAATCACAGTATGAGAAAGATTTTTACGTGTTTCAAAATTTTTCTTTCCCTTTTAAGTAATTAGTTTTCAAACGCATTTTGCATTCAGAAGTATTGCCAATATCTTTTTGCAATGTAGATACTCTCTACTGTCTACTCCTGGGAATTGAAGTTCTCTTCTTAAATGTATTGTCATCATGTATGACAATAACAATGACCCTCTGATAAGATGGCACAAGATTTGAAATTGTTTTGAATTTCTACACTTTAGTGAAGTTTCTGTCTGCAACTTTGTTGCTCGGGTCTTTCTTTCCCACTTTTTTATCTTTTCCACATGAGTGTGAGATGATAAATCAGGGCCTGGGGTATAATCCACAACCAAAGGGCAGGAACTAACCGGCTCTCAACCACATAACCAATGTGCTATAATGAACAAAGCTGATTAAATTCAAGAGTGGCTCAGAATAGATTTTATCATAATAAGCATTCCCAGTTTCAGACCAAATAACAAAGTTCTCTGAGACTCTTGGATTAATGTCATGTTTATCAAACAAACCTGATCAGAAGACTCACCCGACGGCATTCAATCTGTAGACCTCTCCCCTAAAATGTCAGATTAAGTAGATCGGGGGGGGGGGATCTGAGGAACAAAAATCTAAAATTATCCTAACAACCAGGCAAAGTTAACATAGCTTTAACATATCACCCTAAGTCATTGTCATCTACTACATATTTCACCTATAGACTTCATGATATAATTCACTAATGATTTAATCCAAACCAGGCCTCCTTCTGACAGTAAATACTCAGTGTACTAAAGACATTTCAAAATCAACGGTGTGTACCTTTCTACATGTTCTCTTTTAAGAAAAATTGTTATTGAATAACATAAACAAGGGAGAGTTATTTACACCAGTATTTACAAATCTGAAGAAAGGAATGGAAACATTATACAAAAAGAACAAAGAAAAGAAATAACAAATATGCATTAGCCACAAACTTTAACCCAAGACTAATTGGTTATGCACTCAGAGAGTTCTAGTTTCCTTCTCTGATCCACACTCACAGTTTGCTGTTTGTAGCCACAGCAATTCAGACCTTGTAGCTGTTGAGCATAAACATTCAAACAAACATTTTCAGCACTTTACATGCATCTAGAATGCCTCTTTCTCAAATCAGGATTCCTCCATTTCTTGCCAAATCAAAACATTCCTAGGCTTGCAGTCTTCTTATTTTTGGAGGACATACACTATATTACATCAAACATATTAAGATGATGCCTCAATTTCATTGAACATAATTTTTCCATAAATATTTTTTTAAATTCTTATAATATGCTTTTGATACTATTTGGCCACAAAAAACTAAGTTAAGTCACAGCTGGCTATGATTTCTCAGCAGTTACCATGCGCATTTTAGGATTCTTCAAAAGGGAAAAATGTGTCACCCATAAATTGTTTTCATATGTAAGAAATTTTGTAAATAATAAAATTAAAAATTAATAAATGGAAGATAGTTTGTTGAATGTTAACCTCACTTTTGTAATTTCTTTCTCTATTTAGAATCAAATGGAGTTTTTTCCAGGGTTGGGTTTTGTTTTAAGATATCAAACAGTTAACTGGTTTCTGAAAAGTTTGGAGGCCCTGTATACTATCCCTATAATGTTTAATGGTGCTGCTCCATTTAAGACTATGAAATAAATCAACTCATCTGTTCCTCTTTTCACTGTCCCATGTCCATTCCAGAAATTCTTCACCTTTGAAGTAAACAAAATAAAGCTCCTCGGGTAATCAGATTTGATTATTTAAAAACAGATTTGAGAGAGGATTTCAAGAGTAACATCTATGTCCATGGTTAAAAAATTTATAGTTTTATTTGGGAGTCTGTTGCTCTTTTCTGAACCTTACAAAATGATTCTAGGTCATAGGCTTTCCTGCTGTTCCCATCTGTCATGATGTGTCAGTTCTATTGCAGAGGAGCTAAACCTGGGAGGTGGGTGGCAAGAGCAAGCCAGTATGAACATAATCAGTCACTGAAATTACCTTGCTAACTTACCTTCTCAAATATAGATACATATATCTGTGAACCGGTTAGGATTCTGATCCTTCATGCTTGTAGGAACAGTTAGCTTTTTAAAACAGAGCATTGAATACTTCTCAAACATATATCTAAGAGCAACAATTCATTGGAATATGAACTAAGAATTGTCATCTTGGAAGATTAGAAATGAACTGACTCTCAAATCTTGACTTGGATAAAGAATTTTATTTTTCTCATTATTAGTTTTATAGTAACAGATCTAGAAATAACAGAGCATGTCAGCAAAAGTCTCTTTTCTCAATATTTGTGTCTGAGTTGGCAGCATAACTGCTGACAATCTTACATGCAATCTGCTCTGCTAAGATCTGCAGACTTAACTGTGTTTAGGTAGTTCAGATAAGCTTTGAATAAGCATCTGAATTTCTGGGTGTTTATGGAAAATGAACCAAATACCCCTCCTTTTGAGATTCACTTATGTCTTATTGTAATGCATTCATGTAGGAATAATAGAAGGTCTTGCTTTACATACCTAATCTTACCATTAATATTAAACAATGAATTCAATGTTGTAAGCCACGTGGTACTTCATTCATTCCAATGAGCAGGAATCTTTTGTGTTTATTTTATTTCCAGACAGTAAAATGCTATGCTATTTGCTTTCTTAAAACAGCTGCACTGTTTCTCTGGGGACTTGGCATTTCATGGAAAAGTGTGATCACTGATTCCAAAAGACTAAATGATATAAAAACTGTAAAATTGCGCATGGAGTCAGATGATATAACAGGAGAGGAGGCTGGCGGTGACAGGCTTTGTTTTCCTGGTCTAGTTAAAGTCCAGCTTCTGCTTCCATTTTGTCTTCCTGTTACCACCAATCATATGCTGTCACTTTCCTTTACCAAATTAAATCTGCAAGTTGAAAAGTTACACACCATTAGGAATATTTAGGGGCTTCCCAGGTGGTGCAGTGGTAAAGAATCTGCCTGCCAACGCAGGAGATGCGAGATGAGGGTTCGATCCCTGGGTTGGAAAGATCCCCTGGATAGGAAAGGGCAATTCACTCCAGTATTGTTGCCTGGAAAATTTCATGGACAGTGGAGCCTGGCAGGCTACAGTCCATGGGGTCGCAGAGAGTGGGACACGACTGAGTGATTGAGGACACACACACACAGAAAATTTTGCCTCTTCATAACTGATTTGCTTGTAATTAGAATAAACTGCCACTTGCCTGGTAAGCATATGTGGTTCATGAGTCCAAAGGACACGTTTCTAGAAGAGGTGTTTTCTAAGTCCCTAGAAAAATTTACAAATATATGCTCCCCTTTCCAAAAAAGTCAAAAAATAAACCTGCTCCCACAGCCTTAACAGGCGGGTTCTTACCAGTTATCAACAGGCAAGTTGATCAACAGTAAGTAATAACTTACAACAGTCCAAAGGACACGTTTCTAGAAGAGGTGTTTTCTAAGTCCCTAGAAAAATTTACAAATATATGCTCCCCTTTCCAAAAAAGTCAAAAAATAAACCTGCTCCCACAGCCTTAACAGGCGGGTTCTTACCAGTTATCAACAGGCAAGTTGATCAACAGTAAGTAATAACTTACAACAAACTTTCAAAACAGATTTTTTAAACTCAAAATACATTTGCCACTTAAAAAAAAGAGCCAAAAAAAAAAAGTAAGTAATACGCTTTAACCTTCTACTGTATTCCAGGCACTGAAATATTTGCTTCTCCCCACACTCCATTTCGTTCTCACAACTTTTTGAAGGAGGTAGTGTTTGGGAACCGATGACCGAAACCACCGTTCTTGGCCAGGCACAGTAATAAACCGTAATAACCAATAACCATTTACACGAGTTGTCTCTCAACAGGAGGCCCCATAAGGATTGCAGTGCTGCCACTGAAAGCTAACTGGGAGGATTCAGGAGGAGCCAAAAGGAGGGAGCACATTTCCCAGAAACACTCCTGCTGAAATCCATCTTGGCTGAGAGATGAGCATGCCACCAGGAAGGACCCTGAGGCAGACCACACATGGGCAGACTATTTGATTGGCCAGAGACAGCCAGTATACCTGCTCCTTCACCATAGAACCTGAGACTGGGGCACACCCAGAACAGTTTCTCACTGCCCACTTATACCTCTATCTGCCACCCACCAAACAGGGGTCAGATCTAGTTGGCCTTTCTAATTTCTCCCCCTCTTTTTTTTTTTTTTTACCACTTGCTTCCTCAACATCCTCTTGAGGAGAAATGGGGGAAAGGAATTCTTTCCTGCTGCTAAGTGATGCCACAGAAATGTAGAAAATGTCTTAATCTCCTTTTACCAAATCAAAATTTTTCACTTTATTAATTCACTGATTTATAATCACTCTTCTGAATAAAAGCTTAACTATACATAAAAAAGTATACTGGCATATAAGCAGCCTGTTTATAATGCAGGATTTAATGTCTCAACTTATCTCTAAAAAGATTTATCCAAAAAGAACCACTTTTTAAATATTTTAACAGTGAACTTTATAAAAGTTTTAAGCAGAGCTATAGAGTGTTTTCATCACAGAATCTAAGTCAAAATTTTATATGGTTTTATATACAGTAAATTTCTAGTTTACTAAATTCTATGTTTAAAGAATATTTGTCCAAAAGTCCGCTCTACACATCTGTGTCTCTTTTGCTGTCTTGCATACAGGGTCCTCATTACCATCTTTCTAAATTCCATATATATGTGTTAGTATACTGTATTGGATGTGGGGTGGGAGGTGGGAGCAGGGTTCATGTTTGGGAGTTCATGTACACCCGTGGCAGATTCATGTCAATGTATGCCAAAACCAATACAGTACCATAAAGTAAAATAAAGTAAAAATTAAAAACAAAAAAAAAGAATATTTGTTTAATATGTGAATTTAAGTTTACTGCCTAATCAACAAGCCAAGCAAACGCTACAAGATATGATAGAACTCCAGCTTAGAGAGGACATGGGGGCTTTGCTATTTTCAGTATACTCAAGTAGTAATGGAACAACCACACCAGCTGAGTCTAACTTAGCATGTAATGATTCAGAAAAAGATGTGTTTGTACACATTGCAGCTAACCACCCTAAGGAGTGATATTATACCCTTTAATAGATTAAGAAGGGCTTCTCTGCCTGAGAAATCCCATGGATAGAGGAATCTGGTAGGCTATCGTCCATGGGATTACAAAGAACCAGACACAATGGGGAACACACACACACACACACACACAAGAAACTGAAGCCCCCAGAGAGCAGGTGCATGGCTCAAGGTTACACAACTAGCAGGTAATAGATATGGGAACTAAATCAGTTCTTCTGATTCTAGATTCCTCACTATTTCCAGCACACATACTAAAAGGAAAACAAGAAGCCATAAAATATGCCAACTGAAGCATCATTACTTTCACTGACATCCAATAGCAACCAATTAATAATGACAAATGTATTAAATGTATTATTTATTTATTAAATTTATATATTGAATTAATTATTTAAGGTTACTAAATAGACTAATAATCATGAATCGTTACCTTAATTGAATTATTGGAATCATTTTAAACAAAATAATGTTAATAACAGCTCAATGTTAGAGAATATAAAGGAAATTCATGAGACCTCCTCTCTTTTTTCTTCTTTCTTGCCCAAAATTTTATCTTAACAACTGTCAGAAGTTGTTACTTCCTATCTGAAGTTTCAAAACCTTTTAAACTGAATAATTTTCACTTCCAACCAACCTGGTCATGTATACTATATGTAAACAATTTCAGCTAGATTCTCAACTCATCACCATCCCCCACAATTCTGCCTCTGCCACCTACAACTCCGATAGCTCTCTCTAAGCAAAATGTTCTACCTCCCAGCTCCCTCCCACCCTTTCTTTGTTGGTACTTCTCTGAACTTCCTCAAAGCTCTGATCTCTCCAGCCTCACCTGGGTGTTGCTTTCTGGTTTCTCTCTCCCCTGCCCAACCTCAGTCCTCATTGCTCACGGTTGAGCATGTCTTTTCTCACCTTCAGAACGCTCCATTGCTTGCATGCATAAATTTCTGCTGTGCCTTCCAGCAAAACACCAAACTCAACCTAGTGACATCATCTGAGCAGAGAAATAAGTGCCTCTGAGGAAATCACACCATGCACTTCCTCTCACGGTAGCAAAGCCTGAAACGTCAGCTACCAACACTTTTACTTGACTGATCAATCATCTTCATCTCATTACCTCCAGGCATAGCAGATGAGTCCTACTAAGATTCTTGCATTATACCTGCCCCCAAGTCTCCCTGAAGTCTTACTCTGTGAGCCATCCTCAGCCAAAAAATACTATAGATGATGATGGATAGATGGAACTCACAATATGCTCTTTTTGTGTGTCTTAACATTTAAGAGTAACTGTACTCTTAAAGATACATTCCTCATTTCTGAGTCAATTGTCAACCCATTTAGAGCTGTTTTCTGTCTCCACTTCAACCCTACTCCAAAAGTCTCCAGTGACTTTCTTTGTTGCTACATCAGTGGATCCTTTTTAATATCATTGCTTAATTGGCACTGTCAATTATCCCCTCCTTGGAAAAACTGCCTGTGATTTCTAAAATTTTGAGTAACCTCTTACTTTTCTCTGTCTTTCAGTGTACCCTCTCCTCTGTTCACGACTGAAACACTTGTGTTTCTCAGAGTCCTGTCATCAGCTCATTGGTTTATTGATTTTAAATGCTTTCTCTGCTTGACTTCATTCATTCTGATGGTTTCAAAATGCAAATGACTCCCCATCTCTCTCTCTCTCTCTCTCTCACACACACACACACACACACATATACACACAACACAGATATCCCTAGCCAGCCCAATCGTCTTTCCCAAGCTTCAGAATTACTTATTTAACAGGCTGCTGGAGATCTCCACCTATATATCTTGTGTATGTGTGCACATTCGGTCATGTCTGACTCTTTGCAGCCCCATAGTCTAGAGCCTGCCAGCTTCTCTGTCTGTGGAATTTCCCAGGCAAGAATACTGGAGTGGGTTGCCATTTCCTACTCCATGGAATCTTCCCAACTCAGGGATCATTCCTTGTCTCTTGCATCTCCTGCACTGGTAGGCAGATTCGTTACCACTTACCCAGGAAGTCCTGCTGCTAAGTCGCTTCAGTTGTGTCCGACTTTGTGTGACCCCATAGTCGGCAGCCCACCAGGCTCCTCCACCCATGGGATTTTCCAGGCAAGAGTACTGGAGTAGGATGCCATCACCTTCTCCACTTGGGAAGTCCTATGAAGATATAAATTCAACACATTTAAAACTGACTTTATTTTTTAATCCCTAAATCAGGGCTCCATCCATTAAGATCCTTAAATTAGAAACCTCAAATCCATCCTTGACTCTTTCTTGATAAGTTTCTAATCCAAATATAAAATTTTGCTAATTTCACTCAGCAAAATTTTTCTCCTCCACTGCTCTAGATTAGGAACACATCCTGACTTGGGGATTGCTAAAACTCTCCAATCCAAAACTGTCTCCAAATGATCCACCATTTGAAAATACCCCATGCAAAAATACCCAGGGCACTTTCCTGCCTAAACCTTTGGTGGTTCTCATGGCCTTCAAAGAATCGAGTCTTGTTCTCTGCAACTTCACCAACCTCCTCTCTCCAGATTTAATAAACCCAAGGGCAGACCCAGGCTTTGTGGGGCCCGAGGCACTATAATTTGAGGAAGGAATCTTCTTTAAGAAAAAGGAAGCAAAATTAGATACAAAAGTAAACACGTCTTTTGAGTGAAAAAAAGAAATCACAACAAATGTTGAAACCTCAAAATACAGGTCCCTTTCCTAGAGGTCTCTAGGCATTTAAACAGAAATGTTTACACAGACATGCTTCTAGATTGCAACCTGGCCTCCCCTTCCCACCTAAAACTTCCATAACTCCCAGAAACCCCCAGAGATTATTCAAGTGAAAGAACCTGAAGGCTGAGCTTCATCAGCTTTCCAGTAAATTCTGTTCTACTTGCACTTTAAGTTCCAACAAACTAAGCTATGTTCCCAACACACATCAGGCAACCTGAAGTCTCTTTGCCTTTGCTTATGCATTAAAGTCACTTGTGTATTCTATGCCCTGCCCCGCCTTTCCCTGCCATCCCTCTGTCTACACTCATCCTTCTTGCCTAAATAATTCCTACGTATTGTTCAACGATCATGTCAAGTGTCACCTGATTCACCCACAAAGGGAGACTCCCCTCCTCAGAGCTAATTTCAAGGGCAGCTCTCCCCTAACATTTGCAGGGTCCAGAACAAGAATCCAAACGGAAACCCATTTGTTGTATATCCAAATATCTAAAAGTTATAAATCAAGCTGACAAACTGTTAACTAAAATACAGGTCCTTTCACCATGAGAGAGATATCTTCTAGATGGCTGAGTTCAAAGCTAGAATTCTTGAACTCCTTGCAGTTCTGAGCCAGAACTTGCCACACTGGAAGAGCTTTTCTCAACAACAGGATCACATCGACTTCTCTTCTTAATTAACTCTTTGCACAGACTTTCTTCCACATGGCAACAGCTTCAGATGTGCACATGTCGACAACCAGCCCTGTTATATATATTGCAGCTCCATCAGTTACCACTGCAAACAGCTGTCCAGGACCAGCCTTTGGGGCTAGGAGGGTGCACATCAGGGGCACAGTTCAGCAGGTGGACTCAGGAAAGAGGAGAGTGCAGAGAATTCCAGGTCCAATGCACAGTCTAGAAGAGGAAGCAGACTTTGGTGATTACATGTCCTTGATCCTCCAAATGTTCCACCCTGTGGGAAAGGACAGGCCACACACAGGAGAATGCAGAATGAGGCTTTCTAAAGCAGAGAGGCCAGGGCAGGCGCCTCTCTCACCTGGGTCTGTGGGAGGCACTGTTTATATGAATGATATGTATGTCTCCCCATTAGACTGTGAGCTCTTCATGAGCAGAAACTGCTTTCTCATCCATTGTTGCCAGCAAACCACAAATGCCTAAGAGTAAACGAGTAAGTAAGTGAGTAGATAGAGGAAGAAAGAATAGAAGAAAAGCATAAATCAGGAGCTAGAATGCTTATAAAATGATTCCCATCAGGCTCCCCATGGATCTCTAGAATCTGTTCCCAGAGAAGAAGACTTTCCTATCAGGAGACAAGACTTCATTAAGTGCAGCTCTCTGGGATGCCAATCCCAAAGGCAGTGATTTAAAATACCTAGATGGTATCCAGCAATACACCTTTTTACAGGTTCACCAGTGATTCTCACATGCCTTGACCAGGGGTTTAAAAGTACAAATACCATTTGAGGTAACACCAAGAACCATCTTCAAAATGAAGTGTAATTGTTTCTCAGTCAATAAATAATGTTGCCTGGTAGCAAAGTCTTCCCCAACTCAGCAGTGAGAGAGCAAGTCTGCCTGATGGAGAGTTGGAAGGGACAAGGTGAGAGGAGGCTGTAAAAAGGAGGATAATAAAACACCACTATTCAAGAAATGAATACACAGTACCTAACCCATTATCTGGTGCTAAGTAACTGCTCAAAATGTGAGAGATTAAAAGAGGAAAATAACTTTCAAAGGCCTCTCAGCTGTATTCACAGTTGGTCCTGTTTCTCTTCAGCTGGGCAAAGGCAAATAGAAACTGGGGCAGTGAGGTATTTTTGTCAAACGTAGCTGCAATTTCTGCTACCACACTTCAAAAAAATTCAAGTAGGATCTTTAAAAACATGTTATTGTGATGAAAGAATTTTGTTCCCAGAGAATTCATTAATCAAAGGATCACTGTAAGGACCTTGCTACCAAACAATTTGTAAATAGGATGAGTTCTGTACCAAGTCTAGGATGCTTCCTTCATTAAGTTTACAGAGAAGGAAGTTGCAACAACTGTGTGATGTAGCAGAAAAAAGGGGGCACTGAGGACTTCCCTGGTGGTCCAGTGATTAAGTTCACCTGCCAGTGAAGGGGACGGGGGTTGGATCCCTGCTCCGCAAAGATTCCACATGCTGCAAGGCAGCTAAGCCCATGCACCATAACTACTGAGCTGGCCTGCCCAGCTCCCATGCTCTGCACAAAATCCGCCACACTGGGAAACCCTCACCCCACACTAGAGAGTAGCCTTCACTCACCCTGACCAGAGAAAGTCCCACGTGCAGCAATACTCAGAGCAGTCAAAACTAAATAATAAATAAATAAATAAAATCTATTATTTTTTAAAAAAGAAAGGGGACGTTGCTTTGAGTACTATCTTGGAACTCTGGAAAAGTTATCTTTCTTTTCTCAATTCATAAATGTAGTTCATAACAAAACTGTTTTACAAGGCTATTTTCTGAGGTTTAAATACACTGGTTTATATAAAGCACCTTCACATCACCTTATACTTAAGATCTAAAAATGTTTGATAAACTTAAGCCCCTTCACTTTATCTAAACTACAAAAGTCATTGTATAGCACATCACACGAGACAAAGATACATTAAAGTTAGCTTTTACCAACTTGACTTTCTAGGCAACCGTCAGCTAAATTTCTCTATACTGGTATACATGTTTCTCACACAACAAATATTTGTTTAATCATGATGTATTTCTTATCGGCTTACTTTGGTAGTCCATAAAACCTGGAGTTTCTCACATAAAACTGAGTACATTTACCAGTGACTTCTATGTCAGACTGCTTCAATTAGTGGACATAAATTATCACGTTTAATTGTACTCACCCAAAGCAATAAATAAATGAGTGTGTGAATTGAACTTAATTTGAGTTCAGACTTTGGCTTGCCTAAGTTCATCAAGTTTCTTACTCTTCACCAAGCTCCAATATAGAATGAATCTGTTCTCTTTATTTAGATTTTGCCTGAAGAACATTAAGCCCAGTAGTTTTAAATAACAATCCAGTATTTAAATTCTCCTATGTTCTTTTAAAATAATTCACAAACCCAAAACCAAGATGTCAGGCATGGGAAACTTTATGCAAATACATTTTCCAAAATTGCTTGAAAGTGTGTGGCAGCTGTCCCCACACATAGGAACAATTTTTACAATGCCAGCATCACCACTGAAGGTGACGGCATCAGCAGTCTCGATAAATTCAGCCTCAGAGTTCTTGATTGACTTTTTCAATTCTTTTTCAAATCTTTATTAATATTCCATATAATAGCTTCTCATTTTCTTCAGACCCTAAATCTAGAAAAGCCTTTATTTTTCTGTGTGTACATAAAATGCACCTAAACCTAGAACTTGATACAAAAAAAAAAAAAGATAATAAGCTATGAATCTAGAGGCAAAGGCTTATTCTTGAATTTAGTACTAAAGTCCAAGTGAATAAATTAACTCTTACTGATAATATTTTCTAAGATATTATTAAAATTGCAGTCATTTACATTGGTAAAGCAATACTTTACAATTCATAAGATTTTAATAATTAACACATCGAATTCAAGCAAAAAAGGAAAAGGCCATGAGTAAAGCAAAGGGAATTCCTGTGCATGATTTCTAGAAGCACTAACAGCAATAGATACTAACAGGTCTTTCCCAGCTGGACCCACAGACTTTGATTTATGCCTCATACAATTGGCTTTGTGCTCCATCCCTTAGAGTCTTGAATGGCTAAATCTTTCCCTCAATTGGAAAAGTCCATTCTGTAAGCTTTCACCCTCAGAGCAGTCAGGCTGTTGACACTATTCCTCAGAAGAGTTCTGTCAAGCTGTTGAAAACCATTCAGTTAAATGATGCCTATCTCCTAATCATTAAGACAATCAGTTCTATATAAATACGACACCCTGTCAATTCTCTTCTTAAAGTCACCCTCCATGGGCACAAACAAGAGGAGAACTATTTTCTACCATAATCTCCTCGAAGTTTAAAGAGTCATTGCAGCTGGAAATGTCTCACAACTCTCCATTTTTTATATCATCAATGTGGCAAGAGCAAAGACCGAGGGGGCCTCCTTTGGTGTCCACAATTTCTATCTGTTGTGCTCTTTCGATTGAAAGTTTGCCTGTGCTTTATTTTTGTTACTGTTGAAAGTATCCCAAAAAATAGTATCTGTAAGCAGCATGGAGTGTAGTATTTCTGTGAAATGAATCAGGGAATCTTGACTACCGAGTTCCAGGAAACGCTGGGTTGAATTACCCTGGCCCATTAGTGACCGTGCTGTGTAGTAAAAGGAGCATTGCTCTGGAGTGTCGCTACCCCACTTACTATTTTGTGACCTTTACTGCAGAATTTCTTTACCTCACACTTCCATTTCTTCATCCATAAAATGAGGAGACTGGAACGCAACAGATTTAAAACTCTAACGTCCAGTGATTTAAAACTCTAATATCCAATGATTCTTTCTGGAAAACAAAATAATAACTTGATATCTGAGTTTTACTGGCTCTACTGGTTTGTCCTTATTTGCTTGCGATCCCAACATACAAGACATAGCCTCTGGTTTCAGGTTTTAACAAGATGTATATACTTTTAATGTCAATTATTCAACTTAAATTTGTAAACTAGCATTTCTCGGAATAGGTGAGAAACCAGACTGATATTCAAGTAATGTAGCAATTAACTAGTCCTGTCTGGACCACGGTGCTCTGCTTGTGGGACAAGAATACAAAAGAATTTTGTGGCACATGATGAACAGGGAGGCCTNAGGTTTTAACAAGATGTATATACTTTTAATGTCAATTATTCAACTTAAATTTGTAAACTAGCATTTCTCGAAATAGGTGAGAAACCAGACTGATATTCAAGTAATGTAGCAATTAACTAGTCCTGTCTGGACCACGGTGCTCTGCTTGTGGGACAAGAATACAAAAGAATTTTGTGGCACATGATGAACAGGGAGGCCTGGTGTGCTGCGATTCATGGGGTCGCAAAGAGTCAGACACAACTGAGCGACTGAACTGATCTGAACTGAAAGGCAATTTATTAAAAGAAAAAAAGAGGATAAAATCACATTTAAAGTAACTGTTTTATTTTACCAAGAGTATATTATTGATATTGAGTTCTAAATTATATAGTATACAGTTTTTAAATACTGTATATTTCAAAGTATTGAATTATAATTTACTTATAAAATGTAAGCTCAAATCTCCCATTATTCTGATAACACATATTGTCAGATGTAGGTAGTTTTGACTAGCAAATACATTATGATGGCGATTCAAGAATAATAGAATCTTTGCCTCTAACACAGCTCTTAAACCAAACCACAAGTTGCATGAATTGAACTGAATATTGAGTATGTTCCCTCTCTTTTAATATAAACAGTCTTTAAATATAGACATTAAAAGAACCAACTCAAAAACAAGCTGAATATCCATTATGAGATGTTAGTATTGTGACATGAAGCTGTAATTACAGAGCGTTAATTTTTAAGCTTTCGTGTATTTAACATAATACTTTATTAATTACATAGAAGAAAATAAATAGACTTCACATGTTGTGTTTTGTTTAGAATAGTAATTTTTTAAAGTTCTGAAATAAAATGTCAAGGACTATTGTTTCTATTTTGTTCCCATTCGTTTATGGCTTTTTTCCTTTAAGATTGGGTAATGTGAACCTTACCATAGCCTTTCATTTAGAGTTTTGAAAAACTCTGGATTCTTTCTTTATCAGCAAATAAAGATAAGAGCAGCATGCTAAAAATGCCAATTTTACTTCTTGTCTTGAAAGGTGATAATGTGCTTTCCGAAGCAATTTTTTTTTTCCTAAGTCCGAAGACTCAGTAATAACACCTTAATAATCTTTTCATCTTGAATAGCACAAGTCTTTGAAAATATTAATTACTGAACCATTCATGATATCATTTTGAAATTATGTTATACCACTTGTAACACTTAAGCAAATTCAAAGTGTTGTAGAAAGAGAAATCAATATTATTAGAGGGCTATTGACCAAGAAAGATTTTTTCAGAAACACCACTATTCTAAGCCTGTGTGAGTACAATAAGCTTGAACACTAATTAGCTGCTGAAAACAACAAAAGCTTTATTTAGGTGGAGAAACATGTCATTAGTCATAGGTCCTATGAGTGGAAAAATTTTAAGATACTTGAATCATGATATTTAAAAATAAATGCAGCTATCTATAATAAGTCCTTCATTTTAATCAGGTTTTTGGTACACTTAATTGATGCATTCTTGTAGCAAATAACTATGTAATGGAAAGAGATGATTAAAAATGAGTAACGTGCTTATTTTAAAACCCAACCATTTCTACTGATGTAATAGGAATAACAAATCTTAAATCACAATCATTGTATGGTAAATAATATAAGGTTTTTGACTTTTCATTTATACTTCAGAACCCTAACCACATTGTCTCACTTATTTGTAATCCATCAACCCAGGTGACAAATAGTCTTCTATATTTACCCACTCAGAATGTACAAGAAGCATACTGTATTAGCAGCTGAAACTACAAACGCTACTGTCAATCAAACAGTCTGGCAGAGTACCATATTTCTTTTCACCAAGAGGCTTAAAGCAAAGAATCTGTGCCTAATTCTTTTAAACCTTATAGGTCAAAAGGTTTTAAAATTATTTTTGACACCATTTCTTTGCTTTGTCAACAGGCCTGAGTACTTTTTAGCTTGTAAAGGATATCAAAAATGATTCATTTTAACATCGCAAATTTATGGGTTTTGAAACATCACTTTTCACAGTAACATAATTCTGCAGGCAGATTAGATGATTGCTATGCCTCAGAAAGATGTTGATATGATTTTGAAAACTGTGTCCTCAAAGCCTGGCTACATAGCACCTAGAACTGAGCCAAATGGCGACTGAGCCCTTAGAGGTGTTTCTGGCAATGGTGATGGCCACAGCCCTGGGGTGGCTAGTCCTTACTTAGGGGAATCCCAGCTTCTAGAGGTATTGGCAATTCCCTGAGGCCTATACTGTGTCACGGGGAAACATCTTAGCAGTTCTTTTAAAGTCAATGAATTAACTCCCCCCAAATCCAAATCACAACAGTCCACACACCTTATGACTAAAACATTAGAATCACCTTCTCCTTGTACAGGAGTACTGAATGCACATCTTTCTTCCCCAAGCTTTTACTCCTCGCTTATTTGTTCACAGTCTGTTTAGCAATCTCTCCACATCTGAAGAAATTCAGCTGATCTCAGGTGAAAAATAACAGCCTAGAATAATGATGACAATCACTGTGCCATGCATAGTGCTTAGTTGTATCTGATTCTTTGCGAGCCCATGGACTGTAGCCTGCCAGTCTCCTCTGTCCATGGAATTTTCCAGGCGAGAATCCTGGAGTGGGTTGCCATTTCTTCCCCCAGGGGATCTTCCCGACTCAGGAATTGAACCTGTGTCTCCTGCATTGGCAGGCAGATTCTTTACCATTGTGCCACCTGGGAAACCCCAATGATGATAATAGCTAACAATAATGAAGCCGTTAGTATACAAAGAGCTACAGTCAATATTTACAACAACCCTATGCTATAAATGCTGTCATTAATTTCTACAAAGTAAATGTATTTATGGGCTTCCCAGGTGGCTTGGTGATAAAGAATCTGCCCACCATTGCAGGAGACTGGGTTCGATCCCTGGGTTGGGAAGATCCCCCGGAGAAGGAAATGGCAACCCACTCCAGTATTCTTGCCTGGAAAATCCTATGGACAGAGGAGTCTGGTGGGCCGTAGTCCACAGGGTCGCAAAAGAATTGGACATGATTCAGCAACTGAACAACAAGAAGCTAANCCCTGGGTTGGGAAGATCCCCCGGAGAAGGAAATGGCAACCCACTCCAGTATTCTTGCCTGGAAAATCCTATGGACAGAGGAGTCTGGTGGGCCGTAGTCCACAGGGTCGCAAAAGAATTGGACATGATTCAGCAACTGAACAACAAGAAGCTAATGTATTACACACAACAATCCTATGTAGCAGGTGGGTCTAGAAGCCTCTAAAATGGAAGTCCTATGGGCAGGATTTCTCCATTTTGTTCACCAGTGTCTGTCTACCACCCAACAGAGCAGAATTCCCATTTTAGAGATGAGGCTCACAAATGTGCTGGAGATCAAAGAGCCCATACACAGTGGAAAGTGGCTCCAACTGGGCCTCTGCCCCCACACCCTGCCAGCCTGCCAACTGCTCGATATTCAGAGTCATTAAAATCCATTAGACCTCTTGGGCCAACCTTAGATAAACAACTGAAGGAGGAATGAGTCAGGCTGCTTTCCAAAGTTACCAAAATAAAGTTTTCCACTTTTCAGGAAGCTGATTAAACAAAACAGTGGCCCCAAGACAATGGTAAAGTACATCTGCATTGCCATGAGTCACTTTAAAGCAATCTAAGAGGGTGGCTGGTTTTACAAGAGGTTAACTGCTTCTCTTAATTTGGGCAGAGCTCACGTGGCACCGGGCAGGCTTCCCAGAACCAAGACAGCAGTGCTTTCTCAAAGATCAAATGCCCTGGGTGTGCGCAGAAGTGTTTTCCAACTATGAGGGAGCCAACTCATGGGCCCTGGAATATATGTGTAGACAAGTCACCACTTGACAACTGGTCCAATGGACTCCCAATGCTGGAGTAATCTTAGCACAGTCTTCAGGTAAAATTAAAACCACATCTACTCAATTGCAGGTGGATTCTTTACCAGCTGAGCTATCAGGGAAGTCCAAGATAAATGCTAATGATGGCATACTGTGAACATATAGCAATTAGAGGAAATTTTTGACTGATAACAGAGCTCAAATACTGATTTGAATGCTCGGGAACTATCCCAATTTCTCTATTCTCATCAATTCAATAGATTCCCTAACTCTGGGGAAAATATCCTAAAAGTGATGAACTCTAGCAAGCATTTTAAGTTGAGAATTAGACTTGTCCTTATAAAAAGACCAAAGGGGGAAGGGATGTGTTTGGTGATTTTTTTTTTTCAGTTGCACAATATTGACATAACCAGTAAACTTTAATTTCCTAAGTGGAAATTTCTCTTGTAGAAAGATATGCAAGGTATCCTTGACACTATATAAACACGCTCATTGTACTTAGGAGCATTTTAAGTATTTATTCATAACCTGTCTTTCTCCACAAAAAAGTTGGGTGACTTTTAAAAGTACAATTGATTCTAAGAGAGAGTTTATATTTCTAAGAATCAAGACAAAAAATTTAAGAAAATAATAAAGCCAAGATGACCAGAATGTACATTCTACTCTCCTGGATAGTTACTGAGTAAGTTTCATGTTGGACTCCAAGCTTCTTGGCAGCCAATGCAAAGAAATGAGAATAACAAGATTAATAATACCTATTAGCTAAAGCTAAGTGATTTTTTCCCCCCAGCTTTTCCTGTACAGTAACCTAAGAAGATTCGCTGGTAAGACATCATAAAAGAGGACACTGGGATATGTAATGGGATACAGCCTAAACAGAACTGAAAAGAAGATATTCATGAAACTACTATTTGTGCAAAGTGAAGCCCTAGGAGTGTGCAATCAACACATGAGAAAGACCCAGTGAAGGCAACTGTGAAGTGGGGTTTACAACAGGGCATCCTCCTGAGCAGGCAGCTCTCAGGCTGGCAGAAGCCTCACATTAAATTAGGTTATCTGCTTGAATGGCTGCACTGCATCTTCTTCAGGCTATTCACCATAAATATATTATCTCTTAATAACAGTTTTTACTAAGGATTGAGCAGCAGACTTCAAGAGCATCATTTCTGATAGGAAACTAAAGGACAAGTATTCTGTGTCAACATTAAGTATAGTGGCCAAATTTATCATCAGAAAAACATTTCCCTGAAAGTTGAATTCTCACATGTGGGTTGCATTTCACTGGGAAATTTTAGTAGTCAAGCAATAAGGTGTTGACTATAGTCCAAAAGTTATCAGTTAACTTAAGGTTGAATTGGCCTCTTTAAAAAAAAAAAAAAAAGTTTTCTTTTTCCTCCCCACATCGGGACATTTTTTGTCTCTCTAGATATGAGTCTTTGGGATCACGCTCAACCACTGTCTCTCTTGCCTTCTGTCGTCACTCTTCTTGCTTTCTGTATGAGCCTATCAGAATTCCTTTAAACTGACTTGGTTTTCCTTTGCTTGGTTTCTGCCCTGAACTTCCACCAGTTTTACCCTAATAAACACACAGGTTCAAAAATCATGGGGAAGGCAGGTGAGTGCCCCCCCCCCATATTGCATCTGCTCAAACATCAGTGTTTTCAAAGTGTCTAACAATAAGGTGATTTTTCAGATGATCACAATGGTATACATCACAACTAAAGTATTTCCTAGGACTCTAGAATTAAGACAAGCCATGAATAAGGGAATACGTATTAGCCCAAAATTTTAGCCCACTGGCAGCTGGAAACCTGTCAAGCCAAAGTCAGAACTGGAGATGATATTTGAAAAATTATTAATGCAGACAGAACAAGACTATTATGCCACCAAGAACATAAGTATGAACAACAGAGCTTTGAGGGCCAGGGAAAACAGCTAATTCAAATTGATATGTTCAAAACAACTGATATATCTAAATAATGCACAAAAATACTAAGATAGGCAGTCCTACTTTGTGGTGCTGATCTATAGCCACTGTAATGACCCTTAATAAAATTCAATAATCTTTTCTAAGGAATTTTATTTTTCCTTAATGTGGTTAACTTTGGTATTAGATATGATGGGTCTTCAGTGTCAAGTTGAGGACAAAGCAATTTAGCCAGTAGGCCAATACTCCCAATATCTATTATGCATAAATGGATTAATTTAATTGATATATAAACATTTTTTTAATTAACAGTTTTTCATTTATTGTATGGCTAATTTTTACATATTGCAAGCAATACAAGATTGCCTTATGCAATAGTGATATAAAATAAAAACAATGTAAAAAATTTTTTTTAAATTTTTTGATGTGAGCTATTTTTAAAGTCTTTATTGAATTTGTTACAATATTGCTTTTATTGTTTATGCTTTGGTTTTTTTGGCCTCCAGGCATTTGGGATGTTAGTTTTCTGACCAGGGATCAAACCCACACCCCCTGCACCGGAAGGTAAAGTCTTAACCACCAGATTGCTAGTGAAGTCCACAAAATATTTAATAAATAATATCAGTGGTATGTAGATATGGCCAAAAAGAGGTGGCAAGGCTGAGAAAGCACTGGTATACACAAAGATGAGCCACTGGAAGTGCTTTTAGGAGAATGATGCTTAGACTAATATCCTTTTGAGGATCAAATCAAAGTGGAACACAGACTCAGCTGCAGGTGGGAGAAATTTACAGAATACAGAGTTGGTGAGGAGCCTGGGGTTATGACAGAGGCCTGGCCTAGGATGCTGGCAATGGAAAGAAAGAAGATGGATGCAAAAGAGTGCATGAGAAGAAAAATGAAGACAACATAAAGAGTTATTGCCCTAAGGGAATGAAAGGGGCCAAGTAATCATGATTAATTTTTTGTATCTGAAAATGGTGAGGGCACTGAGAGAAATGGCGAAAATGTGAAGGGGAGCTTTGGGGAAGAGGGATGCAGGTGGCCATATGGCTTATGTTGGATTTGAATAGATGGCAGACGGGGAAGTGGTAATATCTTCTAGAAAGCTGCCATGTAGGAGATGAGAAATGCACATGAAGCCAGAGATGAAGATTTGAGGCCTTGGGGGGTAGACTGCAAAAAAAAAAAAAAAGCCCCACGTCTCCCTATATCCACACGCCTTTGTCATGTGAATCTGCAACAGTTCCTTTCAAGAAATGGAATCTACTTCTCCCCTTGAAGCTGGCTTTGAGCAGTAGAATGTGCAAGGACAAGTTTCTGAGTCTGAACTTCTTAAAATGCTGCCATCCAGACTCCTGTGTACAATTTGGCTTCCCAGAGGGGGAGAGACTACATGTACTTGCAGGAGAAGTGAGGACCCCCAGCAGACAGTCAGCCAACCTGCAGAAGCAGAGCCTCCTAGCCGACCTGCCATCGATCACAAACACATAAGAGAACCCAGCTAAGACAAGAATAACTGTGCCATAGTGTAAAGCAATTATCCTCCAATTAGAATAAATAAATTTAAAAATAGAATAACTGCACCTCTGGATCCAGCCTAAACTGCTGACTGGCAGAATCCCAAGGGAAACTTGTTTTTTTGTTTTAAGCCACAAGGTTTAATTTGTTACACAGCAATAGATATCTGATACAAACAATATCAGAGAGAGAACAGTGAAAGGCAGACAACAAGACCTATACATGAAGTGGGGGAAAAAAAAATACAGGGGCAAGACAGCAAGGAGACAAGTTTTGGGAGGACATTTCCACTGTCTGGGAAGAGGAGAGAAAGCAAACAGAGAAAAGAGCAGAAGGACCCAAATGTACCATATTTGGGAGCCAGAGACAAGGAAGGTCCAGGAGATGGAAGGGTAGGGGTAGAGATAGGAGATTTCAAGGAGCCACCCAAAAAGCATAGCCCCAGGGCTTAAAGTAGGATCTCACCTAAAGTTGGCACTCCATGTTCTTGCAAGAACGAATGAATCTCCTTGGGCAAGGCAGAGCTCACAGGAGAAGAGGGAAAAGACGGTGTCAATAAATAAAAGGAAAGAAGCAAACTGCAGTGTGTTGAGAAGGGCCTGGGAGTAGGAAAGACATGGAACTCTAGGTAGAGATTTCCTGTTTGAGCAATGGTGTAGAGGGATGCTAAAAAACTGGGGTTCACAGAGTCAGATTAAGTGTCAATGAAGATGGTCCTTTCTCGACTCACAACTACCAGAGTGGCCGGGACCCAGCAGCAAGAGGTTAGCAATGCCAACCTTCTGGCACCCCCCAGATCCACTGATCTGCATTTTATCCCAACCCCCAGCTGACCTGCATGCACACCTCAGTTTGAGAAGCACTGCTCTGCGAGGTCCACAGACAAGGAAGAAAGAATGTTTAATCACATCCTGAGAAAGTCCTTCTGTTTTGAACTCCCTTTCAAGACCCCAGATAAAATCAAAGGCAGCATCTCAGTTTGGTGCTCACACAGCTTCCACACCTCGCTAACACTTGCAAATCCTCCTTTTCAACAAACAGACAGCAGAGCCTGAGGCCAGCAAGGTCTCCAGTGAGCTTTCCAGAATACTGTTTACTCCCCTGGTGTTTATCTTTAGGATTTTCCTTTAAGTCTGGGAAGTGATAGGGTTTTCCACTGGTGACAGTCTTCATTTACCACTGATTTATGTAAGGGAGAAAAGTGAGTTGAACGAAACTGTGACACGTATTATAATGTGTGTGTGTTAGTCGCTCAGTCGTGTCTGACCTTTTGCAACCCCACAGATTGTAGCCCTCCAGACTTCTCTGTCCAGGGCATTTTCTGGGCCAGAATACTGGAGTGGGTAGTCATGCCCTTCTCCAGGAGATCTTCCCCACCCAGGGATCAAACCCAAGTCTTCTGCATTGCAGGCAGATTCTTTACCACCTGAGCCACCAGGAAGCCCATGGATGGGCTGAGGAAACAGCCAAAATTATGACAAGTGAGGTGGTCCTCAACAAACTGAAGGTGGAAAAATCTGAAGTGCATGTAGTGGAGGTCAGAGGACATCTAGGCACATTTGAAAGTAACCATTGACAGGAACCAGACAGGAAAGATGGGAGTTGCCTGCAGAATCAAGAATATTTAACAGTCAGAAAAGGAGTGACATTGTTCCTGGGGTGGGGGTGGGGTGGTGAGGATTTCCCCTAAGAGTAGGAACTGCTCTCCTCTGGGTCTGCCTGAAAAAGAGAAGTGGTTCCTACACAAGTGAGGATGATAGTAGAGCAATTCCCAGCAGATAATATCAACGTTCCTGTGAAGTGAAAGCTGAGAGTTCACTTCTAAGACTGAGGGGAAAGCTGGTCTGACTGTGACTTGAAAAGAGTGGGGAGCTCTTGGGCTCTCCATTTGGAAAATGTCCAAGAGAATAAACAGATGAACAAAAGGACTCAGGTACACTCAGACAGTTTTAATTTTTAGTAGGGAAAATGGCCACAGTTCTCAGTTAAAGTTGAGAAACAGGGTTGAGCAAAGGCTGACAAAGCCTAACAGCAAAAGGGGAGGGGGCTGGGGAGACACGGTGGGGAGGGATGCCTTGGCTTTGCAGTGGTCACAGGTTAACTAAAGGGACCAGGGTGTTAAGTGAGGAGAAAGGGCAAAGAGAACCATAGGTTTCTGGGGAAGAAGATTTGGTGGACATATGGATATGAAGACTCAGAAGTAAGCTGGGCTTGATCAAAGAAGCAGCACGTCCATGGAAAAACAATCTCATTTAAAAACGCAACTAAAGATTGACTTCTGCATAAAACTCTGTTACCAAGAGTTTGGACTTGAGAAATGATAGTGTAAAAATTCAAGAGGTATTTCAAAAAGAAAAGAAATTTGAACCTAAAATATAAGTAATCAATTAATGTCAGGACATTGAATTTGCAGCTCCTGCAAAGAAGATCAATCATTGCATATTTTAAGTGTGCCCAAATAAAACCTCAAAGCTGAAGAAAGGATTGAAAAGATAGCATGGTGTATCTCTTTCACTAAAAGAGATGGTGAAGAGATAGAAGATAGTGAAGAGATAGATGGCACCCCCCCCCAACCGCCTTTGCACCCTCTGCTGCTAAGTTGCTTCAGTCGTGTCCGACTCTGTGCGAACCCATAGACGGCAGCCCACCAGGCTCCCCCGTCCCTGGGATTCTCCAGGCAAGAACACTGGAGTGGGTTGCCATTTCCTTCTCCAGTGCATGAAAGTGAAAAGTGAAAGGGAAGTCGCTCAGTCGTGTCTGACCCTTAGCATGGACTGCAGCCTACCAGGCTCCTCCATCCATGGGATTTCCCAGGCAAGAGTACTGGAGTGGGGTGCCATTGCCTTCTCCGTTGTACCTTCTAAGGGGCAAATAAAAGCTAAAATACTGAATGAAGTGAAATATAGCATCACAGTTTGTACTGGAGATAACCAGAAAGGGCTCCTCAGACCACACTCACAAGCACTCATGCCTGCTTCCTCAGTACCTGAGTGTCTGCCTGGGCACACGGCCAGCCACAGACCTGCACTGACAGGTGTGGCCTTGTGTCTCAGCTCCAGCCAGTGAGGAATAAGCAAGTGTCCCGTGGCAGCCTCTGGAAACCTCCCTTGACCGTATTTCCTTCCTGCTGGTTGGACCATGAAGATGCCTGGCCCTCCACCTTGAGCCATATGTTCAAGGGGCACGTGAAAGCTGGAGGTAAGCCTGGCTCCCAGATGTTTAGGAAGCCCCATAGTAGCCCTGTACTACTTACCTCTAGTCTTCATTAGGGACAGGAGAAAATCTACCGCACTTAAGCCACTGCTTCTCAAGTAGTTTTTTGAGGTTTTGTGCTTTGCTTGTTTTGTTCTGTATTTTGGCCACACCTCACTGCCTGTGGGCTTCCCTGGTGGCTCAGACGGTAAAGCGTCTGCCTGCAATGCGGGAGACCCGGGTTCGATTCCTAGAACCAAACCACAAGTTGCATGAATTGAACTGAATATTGAGTATGTTCCCTCTCTTTTAATATAAACAGTCTTTAAATATAGACATTAAAAGAACCAACTCAAAAACAAGCTGAATATCCATTATGAGATGTTAGTATTGTGACATGAAGCTGTAATTACAGAGCGTTAATTTTTAAGCTTTCGTGTATTTAACATAATACTTTATTAATTACATAGAAGAAAATAAATAGACTTCACATGTTGTGTTTTGTTTAGAATAGTAATTTTTTAAAGTTCTGAAATAAAATGTCAAGGACTATTGTTTCTATTTTGTTCCCATTCGTTTATGGCTTTTTTCCTTTAAGATTGGGTAATGTGAACCTTACCATAGCCTTTCATTTAGAGTTTTGAAAAACTCTGGATTCTTTCTTTATCAGCAAATAAAGATAAGAGCAGCATGCTAAAAATGCCAATTTTACTTCTTGTCTTGAAAGGTGATAATGTGCTTTCCGAAGCAATTTTTTTTTTCCTAAGTCCGAAGACTCAGTAATAACACCTTAATAATCTTTTCATCTTGAATAGCACAAGTCTTTGAAAATATTAATTACTGAACCATTCATGATATCATTTTGAAATTATGTTATACCACTTGTAACACTTAAGCAAATTCAAAGTGTTGTAGAAAGAGAAATCAATATTATTAGAGGGCTATTGACCAAGAAAGATTTTTTCAGAAACACCACTATTCTAAGCCTGTGTGAGTACAATAAGCTTGAACACTAATTAGCTGCTGAAAACAACAAAAGCTTTATTTAGGTGGAGAAACATGTCATTAGTCATAGGTCCTATGAGTGGAAAAATTTTAAGATACTTGAATCATGATATTTAAAAATAAATGCAGCTATCTATAATAAGTCCTTCATTTTAATCAGGTTTTTGGTACACTTAATTGATGCATTCTTGTAGCAAATAACTATGTAATGGAAAGAGATGATTAAAAATGAGTAACGTGCTTATTTTAAAACCCAACCATTTCTACTGATGTAATAGGAATAACAAATCTTAAATCACAATCATTGTATGGTAAATAATATAAGGTTTTTGACTTTTCATTTATACTTCAGAACCCTAACCACATTGTCTCACTTATTTGTAATCCATCAACCCAGGTGACAAATAGTCTTCTATATTTACCCACTCAGAATGTACAAGAAGCATACTGTATTAGCAGCTGAAACTACAAACGCTACTGTCAATCAAACAGTCTGGCAGAGTACCATATTTCTTTTCACCAAGAGGCTTAAAGCAAAGAATCTGTGCCTAATTCTTTTAAACCTTATAGGTCAAAAGGTTTTAAAATTATTTTTGACACCATTTCTTTGCTTTGTCAACAGGCCTGAGTACTTTTTAGCTTGTAAAGGATATCAAAAATGATTCATTTTAACATCGCAAATTTATGGGTTTTGAAACATCACTTTTCACAGTAACATAATTCTGCAGGCAGATTAGATGATTGCTATGCCTCAGAAAGATGTTGATATGATTTTGAAAACTGTGTCCTCAAAGCCTGGCTACATAGCACCTAGAACTGAGCCAAATGGCGACTGAGCCCTTAGAGGTGTTTCTGGCAATGGTGATGGCCACAGCCCTGGGGTGGCTAGTCCTTACTTAGGGGAATCCCAGCTTCTAGAGGTATTGGCAATTCCCTGAGGCCTATACTGTGTCACGGGGAAACATCTTAGCAGTTCTTTTAAAGTCAATGAATTAACTCCCCCCAAATCCAAATCACAACAGTCCACACACCTTATGATTAAAACATTAGAATCACGTTCTCCTTGTACAGGAGTACTGAATGCACATCTTTCTTCCCCAAGCTTTTACTCCTCGCTTATTTGTTCAATATTCAAGGCACTTCAGTGAATTTTCTGGTCTTTTCTAAGACCTGCCCTCTCTTTTTTCACGTCTCAAATATGTCTTCCTTTCAATCCTACCAGCTGAACTGTATCAGTGAACTTTCCCCCTTCCAGGTACTTCCGGATCCCTGGCAGGTTAATTCCCCGCCCAACAAACTGGTTTGCTCAGAGCAGCTCAGAAACAAGTCTTATCATTCTGTTAGCACACTACTCCTGGGAAGCAAATGTACTCCTTGCCTCTGTTGTCTAATCTTCTCACACTGATATCAACAAGGCATCTTCATGATTACATACCTTACACCTGATATACCCTCTCTCTGCAAACTTGGTGACTCCACTCCCTTCTTTAAAGTCTCTCCCTTCGTGAAGCTTTTCTTGACACACTGAAGAGCAATGACAAGCTCTTCCTGGCCTCACCCTGACCAAACATGAAATACTTTCGCGGTCTCTCAGTTACCACCCGAGACTGATACACAGTGCTAGTATGTAGGCTGTCCTTTCTTTCTTTTAATGCCACTGGATGGCCTTACAGTGTGGTGTGTATACTCTTCATATCAGTCTGTGGGAATGTGGTTGAGCAACTGAAGAGTCAGAAATGACATACAATGCAGAATGTATCCAACGCGGTAAGTGCACAATTAACATTTGTATGATGATGCTGCGGGGAAGGCAATGGCACCCCACCCCAGTACTCGCCTGGAAAATCCAATGGACGGAGTAGCCTGGTGGGCTGCAGTCCATGCGGTCGCTAACAGTCGGACAGACTGAGCAACTTCACTTTCACTTTTCTCTTTCATGCATTGGAGAAGGAAATGGCAACCCACTCCAGTATTCTTGCCTGGAGAATCCCAGGGATGGGGGAGCCTGGTGGGCTGCCGTCTATGGGGTTGCACAGAGTCGGACACGACTGAAGTGACTTAGCAGCAGCAGCAGCAGCATGATGATGCTGAGAATGCTTAGAACGATCAAGTGTTCTTCAAACTCCAAATGATTTGAAGGGAATTGTTCCTCCTTTTTCATTCATTAGGACGCTCAGGGTACCATGTCGTCAATAAAGAGAAAGTGATTCAGAAAAGAGCAATTGTAATATTCACTCATGAACTTGTACATGAGAGAGAGAATTTTTAAATATTTAAGTATACTATAATTAAGATAATTCTTGTATTACACAAACATGTATAGTTACACAAACAAATATATTACACAACAAAAATTAACACCCCCCCCCATTACACAATTAAGCATCTTCTCCAGAGAGGAGGAAATATCTTCGAATTCTCTTTCCTGTCCCAAACTTTCAATGGCGGTGAAAGCAATCACTATTATAGTAATGGTTGCTTTACAATGAATGTTTTATTTTTTAAATGCCACTCTCAATAAAAATTGAGCTTACTGAGACTATTGCATATTTCCTAAAGCTCGTGTTTTTTACACATAGGCAATGGCAGTATACACTATGCCATAGCTTAGGTTTGTTGCTATTGTGATTTTTATAAAGCAAAGGATTTTAAAAGTTTTTAAATTTCACCGTATTAAATCTGAATGACATTTTGCAAGCTACACTTTCATAAATTTGAGCTGTAATTGTAAATGAATAATAAATAATAAGCATATTGTCCCGAAATGCTTTTCAATTAGCTCTCAAATGTGTTTGGGTTTCTTTGTCCATATTAACAGATTGGACAAGTTATAACAAATTATAATTTCCAACATGTGTACTATGATGATGTAGGGTGGGGTGGTAAATCTCACCTGCCAATAAGCCATTTTTAATAATTTCATTTCTACCATTTTATTTCTAGAGCCTAAAATCTTAGGCAGTTTTTGTTTCCTAGGTATTTGTCTTTTTATTTACTATCCTAGATTTTTTTAAAGAGAAGGAGAGGAAAGAAAAGAACTCTATGCCTTAAAATTTTAAACTAAGCTCCCTTTCTAAATCTATGGTAAAAACACATGCCTTTCAGATTTGCAAATCATTTTGCAGTAGACCCTTCTATCATATTACCTGGAACAAAACAAAGCAGAGATTTTAACAGAAAAGGTCTGTAGACATATTACACATAGAAACATAAGGTCATTGTCTTATAAAACTCAGTCTGCTTTTAAAAAGTTTCCTCAGTAAGGATGTTTCACATGGAATGTATAGATGGCTCAGTGATATGCATATAGGTACTAAAAACTGTCTCTCCCCCAAAATGTAAAGTTTAGAATAAATCTATAAATGGCTCTAGGGTGGCTTCTTTGGCTTCAGGAGTGTTTCATATCTGTGGGACTCCAGACCCAGGGACATTTTGATACAGTTTTAGTGGGAAACTTTATAAAGCCATGCCTTATGCTCGATTGCACCCTAGAGAGGATAATATGATGATGAGGTTCTCATGCACCATTTGCCCTTGTATATGGATACATTTTCCTACCACGTCGAACCAATAGAACCTCATTGCTGAGTAAAGGTTGACTTGGAGTTGAGTCCTGATGGGACAGCTTTTCCCTGTTCCTCTCACCTTTCAACTTTCAATTGCCCCACTTTAAAAAGAGGCAAAGAGTTTACAGAAATAGAGTTGGCTTTAAAGACTATTTATATTACAACATCAGAATTTCCTTTTTAAAAAGATTACAATAGTGTTCCTATCTTTCACAGTGATGTGACTGAGATTATTGTCTATCTGAAAACATTTCCATTATGTCTCAGGCATAAAGAGAACTCAAGAAATATGGAGTTTATTGAAGGGAAATCAGCATGTAACTGTGAAATAGTAAGTTAATAAATAAAATCCAGTGATAATATTGCATGATAAAATTATCCAGTAATATATATGAACTACCATTTCAAACCAACTCTCATGAAAAGGCATTTGCCATTCCTCCTATGCAGCACCTGCATGGTTCATTCTGTTCTCTCTGGACATTTACATGATGAACTCTCATTACAGAGTCTGAGAAGTTTGATATTCTATTTGTAAAACATAAAAACTTGTTAAATGAATATGCTGCTTTTTTCCCTCCAATTTTATATTACTGTTATCCAGTTGTAGGCCAATAAGAAGTCAAACAGAATTTTCTTCTGAGACCAAAAATGGCAACTCTGACTATAATGGAGCACAAAGTTATGGCTGTTTTAATACATACTTTGCTGAACAAGGTATCTCTTTGCTTGTAGCTGACAAAACACAATTGTACAGTGAGATTCATTTCCCTTGCCATAGATTACATTGTGTTGATTCTGTTTTGCTTTTGGCCAAATGCCAAAGCAATACATCTAGCAACAAAAAAGCAATGCCGCTAATTAAAACAACATATTCAATCCCAAAATATGCAAAAGGAAATAAATATTTAAATAAACATGGACTTGATAAAGACTGTCATGATTAAAGTTATACAAGACAAAATGAAGGCCTCAGAATAGTGAATTCCCTCCCTAACATCTCCCATCTTGACTGGGTTGAGAAAGTATTCAAATCACAGAATATTTAACGATCAATAGGATAATATATATGAAATAACAAAATACAAATTTTGTCTCAAAATAGGGCTCATTGACATATTCTTTTAAATATCTTTCCTATAAAATTTAAAGTATAATTTTGATTACATTAAATTATATTTTAATTGGACTTCCCTGGTGATTCAAATGATAGAGAATCTGCCCACAATGCTGGAGACACAGGTTCAATCCATGGGTCAGGAAGATCTCCTAGAGAAGGGAATGGCTACCCACTCCAGAATTCTTGCCTGGAGAATCCTATGGACAGAGGAGCCTGGCAGGCTACAGTCTGTGGGGTCACAGAGAGTCAGATAATTAGCTAGTTATCAGGCCATACGTTTATAAAGTTCTATATTTATTGAACAATCTACTGACCACCTACTAGATGCAGGGCACTATGGTAGGTGATGAAGTTAAAAGGATGAATACCCCAGAAATTTTTCCTTACCCTAATTAGTAGTTCAGTGAAAGTTAATCATGCAATGAGAGAAATACGAAAAATAAATAAATAAAACAGGCAATTATATATGAAATATGATTAAAGAAAGTTAACTATGCTTGAGATAGATAATGTTGGAGTCTCCTTTGAATAGGGTGGTCCAGGAAGTAACATTTAAAGAGGCAACATCAAAGCTGAGCCCTGAAGGATGAGGAGGATGTGATCACGCCAAAGACAGGGAAGGGAGATACAGTCAAAGGGACAAATGAATGCAGAAGTTTTGCAGAAGGAGAGCTCAAAGTAGTCTAGGAACAGGGAAAAAAAAAAATGGAGATAAGTCTGAGAAAAACAACCTGAGATGGGACTGAAGAAGAGAAAGGGGTTGGATTTATAGACTCTGAATGAAGATGGGACTAGGGTGGTGGCAACAGAAGAGTGGATGGTTTTAAGATATATTTTGAAGACAGAAGTAATAGGACAGAACTGTGCTGTTAAAACCATCATGTTGATATATGGCAGAAATCAACACAATATTGTAAAGCAATTATCCTCCAATTAAAAAAATGATAATAAAATAAACTTTACGGAATTTAAAGAACAAGATCCAGAAAGGTTAAATGCATGGGGATGATCCAGAGGGATGATATGGGGTGGGAGGTGGGAGGGGGGTTCATGTTTGGGAGTCCATGTACACCCGTGGCGGATTCATGTCAATGTATGCCAAATCCAATACAATACTGTAAAGTAAAATAAAGTAAAAAAAAAAATTACAGCCGAAATAAATAAATAAATGCATTGGACAAGGTCGTGTGGATAATGCAGTGTTGGAGCAAAATCAAAAGTATCCCAAATCACAGACCTTAAATGCCCTGTATTACACCAGAAGCTATAGTTTCTCATATCATGTTCCATACTGTTTAATGCAATGTCATCCTGAGAACCTAAGCAAGATACATTTATGAATATGTATATGCATATAAGTGAATCTTAATAAATCATAACTTTTTTCTTCTCTAAAATTTTAATGATAGCTGAATTTCTGTTACAGTGTTTCCGTCACAGATATCATTTGACACTACAGTTGTATACCTCATCTGTTGAGACTGCAGGTTGTCCACCAAAAATCCATTCACTCTTTCATTTGTACACATAACTACTCAGCTCAATTATATTTCCCAGGCTCTCTTGTAGTTAAGAATAGCCATGTACTAAGTTCTCACTGATAGAACTGAACAGAAGTGATCAGTGCCCCTCTGTAACTGGCCCTTGAGGTCTTGAGCTTGCTTAATCTGTGTTCTTATTCCCCTCGCAACCAGCCTAAACCAGGATATGGTGGTGGTGATCCAAGGTACACTATGCAGATGATGACAGCACCCTTCAACCCATCGGAAAAAGGGCTTTGAGAGAACCTGAATCTTGAAAGCAAGGGGTCATGTTGGAACTCCAATGTGAGAAAAAAATGTCCACGTTTTTAAGCCACTGTGTTGTAGGATCTCTCTATTTCAGCAGCCTAGCTTTATCCTAAACAATAAAGATTCATAAATCTTTACAAGTCAGTACATGATAGTTACCATATTGGAAGCAATCCTGAAATTTAATAAGGAAGAATAGAGAGTCCTATCATGTAGTTCCCTGACTTTCAATTTAAGTCTTATTTTTAAGATGTGCTGGTGGGAGCAGAGGTAATTCTCATACATTTATTCCTCTCTGCAACCTCCATGCACATACATAAACTTTGGGATCCACTGTTCTCTGTGGCTTTCCGAGGCAAAAGGGGTAGTTTTTCAAATTGTACGCCATAAGCCCCCACAGCCACCTTGAATGCTTCAGTCACTCACAGATCTGAAGGCTTGACTGAAAAGTCAATCAGTGCCTTTGAGATAGAGCACCGAGCTGTGTGGACAACAGGCAATGGGGCCCCTTGAATATAAGCTACAAAAAAAAAGCTTAGACTAGCTTCAGTTCAGTGCCAGAACCACGACTCATGAGCATATGGGTGGGATCAGGGTAGCAGCAAACATTAAGAATTACGTAGCCACATGGTGTTGAAGGCAACCAAGTCACCTATGCCATCACATGAATGGACTTCTGTCTCTTCAAGGCTGACAGAATTTCCACTATTCAAAAGTATGTCATGGGGATAACAGTTGAGAGCCCTTGGCTATGCGTGTCAACTCCTGGTTCAATCAACTGTGGTCAGTGTAACAGGGTAACGAAAACTTTTGCATCAGATGACACCTCTGGCTACATTTCTCAGAAGGGTGATTTGGAGGTTAACAGGCAATTAGTAATTCATACATTATCCAGTAGTGGTAATAGTAGCAGCATAGCAATCACAATCACAATAATGATAATAACAATAAACATTTATCAAGCACTTACCTAGTTTCAGGCACTTTATATACACTATCTAATTTAATATATAAAATTTTATTATTATTCCCATAGCATATCTGAAGAAACTGAAGCTTAGAGACATTAAGTGGTAGAACTAGTACTCAGACAAGCAATGTAGCTGGAAGGCCTCACATTTAAACATTATATGATCCTGTGACCTTCTATCCTGTCTGAGTCCAGTCATATTCATACTTGTGATCCCAGAGCATCTACCATATAATTATCTAATATACTAACAAATACAAAACCACCAGCTAATTAAAATAATGCAGTCAGAGTTTCCACAGTTCATTCTCACTATTGTGGTGATTGAAAAAATGTACAAAGTGTACGAGGCAACACTGGAAACCTTTAGGACAGCATTCCAGAGATATCTGAAAATTAACTTCTTGTCTGCTAATTTTGTCAAATATGAATGTAAGAAGTGCTGATAAAGCAGACATCTCCACTCTTCAGCTTCAGCACAGAGAAATATGGCTTCTACCCTCTCTCCACAGCTTCAGCACAGAGAAATATGGCTTCTACCCTCTCTCCACAGGCCTAGCACTGCCTGGTCCTTCACGCCCCTGTGAGGTGAGAAGATCTGCTTTCATGGGTACACCTTTGCCTCTCTGCTCTGTTTAGATCAAGCAAGTGATTATTATTAGTAGTAGCATTGGCCACCAGAGCTCTGCAGGCAAACCTAAACATGTGGATCCCAAAGTCAAAGCAGGCTATCCCAAATTCAGCATCGCAAGAGAGCCTTGGATTTTGAAACAGAGAGCATTCAAACATGAATTTAAAAGTTGTGCTTTTTTAACATTTGATTCTTTACAAATGGGGCCCATAGATCAGAACCTCTGGAACAGAGACAAGTACCATTGCAAACCCATAACAACCTCTATAATCACCAAGGAAGATGACTTAAAAAGTTTTCCAAGCTGAAAACTCAGAAGAACTTCTGCAATCCATTGCTATATTAATTTCAGCCATTATATCATCCTCAAAATAAATCCACATCATACTGTTGACTATGGTTGAAATTCCAATCACAAATAAGATACCTACTTTGGGTAAACTCATATTGAAATTTTTACCACAAAGTTCAATTAAAGAAAGTCAGTTCTACCATTGGTCAACTGTAAGAGATGAAAAAAGAGAGAGATGGGGATTTAATTTACAAAGTCTTTAATCCCTAGCAAGCTACTCTGAATCCCCACATTGCTTAATACGGTATGGCATGGAGAAGTAACATCATGGTATGATTTCTCTTGTTTCCAGAAAATACATATAAATTGAAAACAAAAATTCCAAAAGAATACTAGCTTCTGTACCACATGATACTTACTAAGGATATTTTAGGGGAAATTTCGATATTCAGTTTCAAACTTTCAAATGTGCTTTGCACATAGAAAGTGAGAAATATTTTCTGAATATTGAGGAAATGAATAATTTGTGACTTTATTCTTATACCTAATTCTGCAATTAAACATTGCTGTGTACATTTATATGTTGGGTTTTGGGGGGATTTTTGCTAAATTTTACTATTGCCTACTTGTACTGTTACTTACATCCCCCAAAACAATATATGTTAATATGAATTTCCCTTCAGTTCAGTCAGTCAGTCAGTCAGTCCAGTCGCTCAGTTGTGTCCGACTCTTTGCGACCCCATGAATCGCAGCACGCCAGGCCTCCCTGTCCATCACCATCTCCCGGAGTTCACTCAGACTCACGTCCATCGAGTCCATGATGCCATCCAGCCATCTCATCCTCGGTCGTCCCCTTCTCCTCCTGCCCCCAATCCCTCCCAGCATCAGAGTCTTTTCCAATGAGTCAACTCTTCACATGAGGTGGCCAAAGTACTGGACTTTCAGCTCTAGCATCATTCCTTCCAAAGAAATCCCAGGCTTGATCTCCTTCAGAATGGACTGGTTGGATCTCCCTGCAGTCCAAGGGACTCTCAAGAGTCTTCTCCAACACCACAGTTCAAAAGCATCGATTCTTCGGCGCTCAGCTTTCTTCACAGTCCAACTTTCAC
>SJYX01022396.1:9714-21407 GCA_006410675.1 Oreotragus oreotragus
ATATGCAGATAACACCACCCTTATGGCAGGAAGTGAAAAGGAACTAAAAAGCCTCTTGATGAAAGTGAAAGAGGAGAGTGAAAAAGTTGGCTTAAAGCTCACCATTCAGAAAACGAAGATCATGGCATCCAGTCCCATCACTTCATGGGAAATAGATGGGGAAACAGTGGAAACAGTGTCAGACTTTATTTTTTTGGCACTCCAAAATCACTGCAGATGGTGAATGCAGCCATGAATTTAAAAGACGCTTACTCTTTGGAAGGAAAGTTATGACCAACCTAGATAGTATATTCAAAAGCAGAGACATTCCTTTGCCGACTAAGGTCCGTCTAGTTAAGGATATGGTTTGTCCAATAGTCATGTATGGATGTGAGAGTTGAACTGTGAAGAAGGCTGAGCACTGAAGAATTGATGCTTTTGAACTGTGGTGTTGGAAAAGCCTCTTGAGAGTCCCTTGGATTGCAAGGAGATCCAACCAGTCCATTCTGAAGGAGATCAGCCCTGGGATTTCTTTGGAAGGAATGATGCTAAAGCTGAAACTCCAGTACTTTGGCCACCTCATGTGAAGAGTTGACTCATTGGAAAAGACTCTGATGCTGGGAGGGATTAGGGGCGGGAGGAGAAGGGGACGACAAATGCTGAGATGGCTGGATGGCATCACGGACTCGATGGACGTGAGTCTGAGTGAACTCCGGGAGATGGTGATGGACAGGGAGGCCTGGCCTGCTGTGATTCATGGGGTCGCAAAGAGTCGGACATGACTGAGTGACTGAACTGAACTTGACTATGGTGGAGTAGCAGAAAGACAGGTCTTTGGCCAGGGCATCTGGGGACAACTTTCTCCCAGCAATTTCTCTTCAGGACCAAGGGGAAGAAGACAAAGCTTGCAGGTAAGATGATGTCAAAAAGGCCAAGAATACTCCAGCGCAGTGATCCCCAAACTTTTTTGAACCCAGGGAGTGGTTACTTGAAAGATAATTTCTCCATGGACTCAGGGGAGGGCGATGGTTTCAGCATGATTCAAGAACGTTACATTTGTTGTGCACTTTATTTCTATTATTATTACATCGGATCCACCTCAGATCATCAGACATTAGATCCTGGAGGCTGGGGACTCCTGCTCTAGTGAATTCTCTGTCTGAAGGATTCTCAATATTGCTCTACCCAAGTGCTTCGTATCTGTAGTCAACAGTGCATTAGACATTGGAACACGTACATCACCATATGTAAATTAGATGACCCAGGCAAGTTGGATGCATGAAGCAGGGCATTCAAAGCCGGTGTTCTGGGAAAGCTCAGAGGGATACGGTGTGAGCGAGGTAGGAGGTGGTTTCAGGATTGGGGCGGGGCACATGTATACCTATGGCCGATTCATGTTGATGTATAGCGAAACCATCACAATATTGTCAAGAATTATCCTCCAATAATAAAATAGATTAATTAATTGAAACACACAAATAATGCATTAGATAATTACAATGAGCAGTTTTTTGTTTGCCTTTGTCTTCAACTCCAGTTTGAGTTTTTAAAAAAGACCTGAAGACACCCATAAAGTCAAGGCTGAGCATTTTACAGCAAGATTCGGGGCTGCGGGATGGTGACAGTGCTGAGAAACCCTTCCGTTACTTACCTGGTGCTCAGAACCAGCTGAACACCAAACAGAAGAGGGGAGTTCCCATTCTTGTAGGGCTCCTTCTCCCGTGTAGGAAGCGTCACCAGCCTCCCAGCCCCACAGACAACCTTCCTTCTTGAGGAGGTGGCCTCCCCCGCCCTCCCACATGCGGCTCTCCGTCGGATTGCTTTTCAAAAACTGCTTGAAAATTTCCTCTACCCAGTTTTTCCTTTTCAAACTTATAATTTCCTTTGGGAAACCATTCCTGAGAGGAATGGTGAACACACACTCAAGAACCACCACCCTGGAGATGTGGTACAGGGCAATGGCTAAGAGAGAGGGGGGTTTGGGTCAGACCACCTGTGTTCAAATCCTGAGTGCCCCACTTACTTGGTGTGTGACCTTAGGCAAGCACGTGACCCCTCTGGGCCACAGGTGTCACCTCTATGAAATAAGAGGAGTCATACTGCCCACGCCCAGGGCTGCTGTGAACACTGAAACATGGGGCGCTCTTGGAAGAGGGTCGGCACACTCTTGCAAGGATGTGACCTGGAAGTTATCATTGCCTTCCTGGGCCCTGAGCTCTATTTCCTCCGTCCAGTTCACATGAGGGCAAGTTCAAAACCCAGCGCTGTGACTTCCACTTAACTCACACTTTTAATTTCTTTGGGTTCTATTGGGGTGAAGTCTTAAGGTTTATTTGCTCTTAAAGTCCTTAACATATTGACTGCCTAAATGAAATGGCCTTTCAGCCTCCTCTCAAGTTACCCTCCTTTTTTTCACTTTCTCTCTTTTCACCTTTTCTGTTTCTTTCTTTCTTTTTTTTTTCATCTTCTCATTATGTTTTAAACAATTTTCTTTTATTTTGGCTTCATCATGTGACATGTGGACCTTCGTTCCCTGACCAGGCATTGAACCTGCCTTACCTGCACTGGAAGCATGAAATCTTAACCACTGGGCTACCAGAGAAGTCTCTCTTTCCCCCTTTTCTTTTCCTCTCCCTTCCTCTTTTTTTACACTCATACCAGAAGGCATTGCAACCTCTCCTGCTCCTTTATGCCCCAGCGTTCCTGAGGAAACAGAAGTTTCACTCCCATTATACTTTCTTTACTTGAAAACTGTAGAAATTATTTTAGCTTTACTTTTTTTCAAATATGCTGAAGTTTTTTTCCTTTCTATGAAAGGAAATATTGCTGCACACACAATAATGTATATTTAATAATGTGCATATTTAATAACATACACAACTATATATTTATACATTCAGTTTAGTTCAGTTCAATCTCTCAGTCGTGTCTGCCTCTTTGCGACCCCATGGACTGCAGCACGCCAGGCTTCCCTGTCCATCACCAACTCCCAGAGCTTGCTCAAACTCATGTCTATAGAGTCGGTGACAGCATCCAACCATCTCGTCCTTTGTCATCCCCTTCTCCTCCCGCATCTTTCCCAGCATCAGGGTCTTTTCCAATGAGTCGGTTCTTCGCATCAGGTGTCCAAAGTACGGAGTTTCAGCTTCAGCATCGGTCCTTCCAATGAATATTCAGGACTGATTTCCTTTAGGATGGACTGCTTAGATCTTCTTTCAGTCCAAGGAACTCTCAGGAGTCTTCTCTAACACCACAGTTCAAACCGTTATACATAGATCTACTTTATCTTTGTTTAGAATTGGCCTAATCTGAGAGTCAAAGGCAGCCGTGGTGGCCCAGGAAGTTCTGGCAAGAGAAGAAGTCTGATGGCTCTTTATGGAGTCTCTGACATAATCTCGACTCTTGCCTGCCCCTCCCTGTACCGGGTACCCCCACCCCTGCAGGGTCAGTCAGGCCCTGCTCCAGGATTCTTGGAGGTCCTACCACTCTAGATGCCCTCGGGCCTGTGGGGAGCCCTGCTGGGCCAGCGCCACCTCACTCAATATGCACAGCCTGTGGGCCGGGTGCCATGGCAACCGTCCTCGCAAGCGTACACAGGTGGCCAGGTAAGGTGGTGACAACAGCCCTCGGTGCTGTCACAGGGCCGTGCCAGGCAGACAGCCAGGCTTGCATACCCTGGTGCCCACTCCATCCGGGGGCCCCCGTAGGGGGAAGACCCGGGCTGTTGAGCTGGGTCAGCTGAGACGCAGCCCCAGGGAACCACAGTGCTGGGAAGGAGAGGAGGACGGCAGAGCTCTCTGGGGGTTTCCAGGCCGGGTCAGTGCAGAAGCATCTCAACGACTCAGACTTCTTGTTGCAAACCAGGAGCCCTGCCGGGGAAATGAGCCCTTGAGCAACCCGACAACAATCACGCCTTTCTGCAAGGTAGTGGCTGTGTTGCCAGCACGGCTGGGACACAAAGCTCACGCTCACTTGCACAGTCTTGTTTGAAGTAGGCCTGGCTGGGGTTTGCTCTCCTTCTTGGTTTCTAATAAATTTAACTCTGCCCTTCATCTGGCCAGACAGTTTCTCTTTTTCCATTACTCCTCGCTCCTCCCCTTTGCCCTGCTTTTAAGAATCAAGGACGTTGGATTCCTTGGTGTACCCTGAGAATGCAAGGTGGCACCTGAAATACTGGATAGATATGATACATCTTCCTGAAGCTTCAGTTCCAATTGTTGTTGTGTCTGACTCTTTGCGAGCCCATGGACTGCAGCACACCAGGCTTCCCTATCCTTCAGCATCTCCTGGTGTTTGCTCAGACTCATGTCCATTGAGTCAATAATGCTATCAGTTCTAAGTACATAAGTGCTGCTGCTGCTGCTAAGTCACTTCAGTCGTGTCCGACTCTGTGTGACTCCATAGACGGCAGCCCACCAGGCTCCCCCATCCCTGGGATTCTCCAGGCAAGAATACTGGAGTGGGTTGCCATTTCCTTCTCCAATGCATGAAAGAGAAAAGTGAAAGTGAAGTCGCTCAGTCTGTCCGACTGTTAGCGACCCCACGGACTGCAGCCCACCAGGCTACTCCGTCCATGGGATTTTCCAGGCAAGAGTNAGACGGCAGCCCACCAGGCTCCCCCATCCCTGGGATTCTCCAGGCAAGAATACTGGAGTGGGTTGCCATTTCCTTCTCCAATGCATGAAAGAGAAAAGTGAAAGTGAAGTCGCTCAGTCTGTCTGACTGTCAGCAACCCCATGGACTGCAGCCCACCAGGCTACTACCGTCCATTGGATCTTCCAGGCAAGAGTACTGGGGTGGGGTGCCATTGCCTTCCCCGGTACATAAGTGATAAAATAGTATTTCTATGTTAAGATATGTGGACTTATTACAGCAAAGTGGGAGAGTTCCACAGGCTTTCAGGTGAAACTTTAGACTAAGGAAGCTATTCTCTTGCTGAAGACTTTGGGCTGAACTTCTGGGTGACATGTGACTCAACCTGTCCTTGGGAGATTTTGGTGAGAAAATCTGAGAGGTGCTCCTTGTGACTTGGTGATCCCTGATCTTGGCTGTCTCTACACCTGTTCTTCAAAGAGCAGGGATTTCTTGTGGACCACATGCCCAGCAAAACTGAGAGAAAAGGATTTGGAGAAAAGCTGAACAGATCCCAACTTGATACAACTTTGGATGCATAATTATGTCATCATATTTTTCTCACCACTGTAGTCAGTGTTGATTTGATGTAATGAAAAAAATACAGTTGGCACAGAGACAGTGACGACATCAGCTTGTCTTTACTTTGAGAAGCATTAATCTTCGGTATGGTTCTATTGAATCATGTAATTTTAATCTTCTGCACTTTCAGAGCATATAAACTCACAAGTGTGTGGACTTATATTCCAAAAATGTGTGTTCATTTATGATTATATTCTGTCCAAATGTAGCTATACTGTACCAAGAACTTTTTAATATGTGGGAAATTTACCAAGAGGGCAAGTGGGAGGGTCGGCACAGGGTACCAGGGAGCTGGGAACTCTGGGTGGTTCACATACCACGTGAATGTTTTTTGCTTTAGCAAGCTCTAGATGCTTCTTTTGGCCATGCCTACTAGCCAGTTGTGGGCTTCCCTGGTGGCTCAGTGGTAAAGAACATGCCTGCCAATGCAGGAAACGCTGTTTCAGTCCCTGTGTCAGGAAGATCATCTAAAGAAGGAAATGGCAACCTGCTTCAGTATTCTTGCCTGTGAAATCCCATGGATAGAGGAGCCTGGCAGACTACAGTCCACGGAACTGAAAAGAGTTGGACACGACTTTGTCACTAAACGACAGCAACAACTAGCCAGTTATGCCCTGAGGTTTGGTTGTAGATGTTTACTGGAGAGGAAGAGTACCCCTAGTGACAGGGAGGATTGGCAGGCACTCCACTGATGAGCTGGGCAAACGCTGGCACCTTTGCCTTCTGTAGACACGGGGATTCTGCAGTCAGGCTGCTGCTGCTATGGATCCTGTGCACTGAGATATCTCATTTCTGGTTCTTGCCCCCCACCCCTTCCCTGGCAAAGCTCTAGTCTTGGGAACATGGCTCTTGGAGAGTAAAAGGATACATACTGAGCTTCCAACTTTTCAGTCATTTATCTTGGGAAGAAACTTAATTTTCTGGAGTATTATTTTGTTTACTGGGGGGATATGATATCTACCTTAACAGACAATGATTTTCTTTTAGTTTTTTTTATTTTTTTAATTGGGGTATAGTTGCTTTACAGTGTTGTGTTTGTTTCTGCTGTATGATGAAGTGAATTGGCTCTAAGTACACATATAGTCCCTCCCTCTTGAGCCTCTGCCCCACCACCTGTGATTGTCTTTGAATGAGATAATACATATGTATCACCTGAGCACAGAGCCTCGTGCATATGTGGCTCAGCTGGTAAAGAATTCGCCTGCAATGCAGGAGACCTGGGTTTGATCCCTGGGTTACGAAGATTCCCTGGAGAAGGGAAAGGCTACCCACTCCAGTATTCCAGCCTAGAGAATTCTATAGACTGTGTAGTCCATGGGGTGGCAAAGAGTTGGACACGACCGAGTGGCTTTCACTTCACTTCACTTCCAACAATAGGTGAGCCAAAATCCTCTACCTAAAACTCCAGTCAAATAGCAGACTGAATCCCCGCATATTCTGAAGTCAGGACAGAGCATGTCATCTACAGACACCCCATGCCTGGTCACAGCTCTTGTGATTTACCAGTGAGACCCAGGGATGAGGCATTAGAGTAATCTCATTCTAAAACTTCTGCTCAGCAAAAGTACAGCTGTCTTTAAGTTGGTAAATAAGCTCAAAGGACTTTAATTTGCCCTGTGAAGTGTGGATTGCACCAGTTTATCTTTTAGAGAAGGCATGCTGCCACCTCCATAGCATCAGTAACGAGGCCGTTGCCGTCTGAGCGCGGCTGCCTCCTGATCACAGGTGGAGCTGCGGGCCACACAGCCGTGATTCATCTTCCATTCAGTTATCTCAGTGGCTCCCTTGGTTGGTCGTTGCTGCCGCAGAGAAGGGCAGTGGCAGAGAAGAAGGGGTCGGAGGGGAGGGTAATAGCACGCCAGGCTCACTGCTGTGTTTCGTGAAACCATCACTCTCTATTACTCCCACTTTTGCACAATATTTTCTACTCAATTAATTCCTGGAGAGATCGCCAGAAATCGATGTGTGCATACTGAATAAGCTTGGGATTTTTTTAATGTTATTTGCCTAGATAATACTTTTGCAGACAGCAGTAATATGTTAATTGCTCATTTGGGACATAGAATAGCTGTCCTGAAACTATTCTTTTTTGATTTGGTTCATCCGTTCTTATGACAAATGCCATTGGCAATAAGGATCAAGAGCTGAATATCCTGCTCCAGCATATTTTTCTGCGTTGAGTATGGAGAGGTTCACTTATCTTCTGGTTTCCAGTACTTTATAGAAAACAAAGGGATGAGAATGAGGAAGGCAATGTCACCCCACTCCAGTACTCTTGCCTGGAAAATCCCATGGACGGGGGAGCCTGGTGGGCTGCCGTCTCTGGGGGTCACACAGAGTCAGACACGACGGAAGCGACTTAGCAGCAGCAGCAGCAGGGATGAGAAGTGATCACTGAATAAGACAAACCTATTGAGACCCCCGACGTGGTGTCACTATGGCAGATAAAACACGGTGGTGGGCACCCAAGACCTGGGGCATCGGGGCATTGATGTCCTTCCTTGGTTTCACTGCCCTGTAATGTAGGATTCTGTAAGTGTGATGAAGTCTTATCAAACCTTATCAACCTGTCGATTGCTGATATGAAATCATGCTGCAGGTGGCCGAGGAGCACACCAGGCACAGCTGGGTGTTCCCATTCTCTCTGGAAAGCCAGAGGGACGGAGTGTGCGGATGGGTCATTCATTCACCCCCAGCCCCTGGGCACGGTCCTTGGCAGTCTTCCCGGTAGACCGCTGCAACAGCTGTTTGGAGGACTGGGCCCACAGACATCAAAGTTGACACAAAGGCCACCAACCTCATCGCCGGTCATTCCTCCGTGATAGAGTTTCTGCTCTTTTGTCTCTTGCTCAGTTGCTAAACTCAAGTCTTTCTTCCAGTTCTTGAAGGACTCATCAGAGCCGGAAAAGCCCAGGGCAGCGCATTCGCCCACATCACCCTCTCCTTACTGGGCAGGCTTCTCCTTCGAGTCGGGAAAGCAAGAAGGTTTTCTCTCAGAGATCCTCTCAGTGTCCTTCTGGGCTCAGTTAAGGTACTGGCTTAGATTTCGGAAGAACTGTTTAATCCTCTGAGCAGTTAGTACCTTTTTAAAATTCAGACCTCTTTCAGACCCTGGCCTGCGTAGCCCTCTGGAGTGCTTTTGTCAGGATGGGTTATCAGTCTTCGATCATGTTTTGCCAGCTGCTCAGGCCAGCAGCACAGAGAAACCATGGAGGCATCTGGTTCAGAGGCTCGCATTTTTAATCTGAGTAAAATCTCTCTGAAAAGACCTCAGACTATAAAGAGCCAATCAGTGCATGTGACATCAGAATGTTTACTGTTTCTCTCTCCTGGGGACATTTTCTTGGCATTCCGGTCTGATCTAGGTGTGTCTAATCGTTCTAAAGGCCCAGCTGTGTGCATTTGACTCACCTGCAGAAAAAACCAAAAAGCCATATCGTCCAATGTCAGGGAACAATCTTAAACTTCTTTCTTAGTTCTCACCATTGAATCTCTGAGAGGCCTCTGACTTCAAAGCCTTTTGGCAACTAATCGAAAGCCTTGTTTTCTCGTTAGCCTCAGAGGCTGGCTTTTGATATCTTTGAACTTGTCCTGAAGAACAAGGACCAAGTAGAACAGGCCTCATCACTTAGACTTTTAACCACTTTCCATTCATATCTCAGAGCTAAAAGGGAGGGAAAAAATAGAAGAAAAGAAATCTTTTCTGACTCTTCCCTTTGTGGATGCCCATGTGACCCATTCCTGCAAGCTTTTGTGGGGACGCTGTAGCCAAAGATAGTTTCACCTCTGACAGCAATTTTGTTGAGACACAACAGACTCATTTTCCTGGAGCTGAAATAATTATTTCAGCATTGATGTTCAAGACGCCCTCTGAGACGGATCTCAGGGAGGGAGGAAGCTGCTATTTTTAGTTACGAAAAATATCAACATAAATGAAGAGACTCAGATTGTGGCTAAGACTACTGTTTCTTCAAGATACTCAAGATCAGTAATGTCAAAGATACTCACTAAGCAATAGGAACAGCCCTCTGGGCAGTGTTCTGATACCATCCAGTACTCAAGTGATGCAAGGATGCTGCCAAAGCCCATCCAGGGGAGATGCTTTATGAAGAACCTTCCTCCCGAGAACTACCTTCTTGAGTCAGTAGACTACAGTCCTTCTCCCTACCTCCTCACCCCTCGTGGAAAGCATTCAAGGTGTGTGAGGCTGGGGGACTCTGCTCCAAGCCTTGGGACTGCCTCCAGCTGGCAACTTTCCCCATTGCTGCCTGCCCCATTCCTACTGCTCCCAGAGATGGCCTGTCCTCTGGCTTTGGAGACCAGCCCCAACACTACGCGGACAGTGATTTGGACATCAGTCTTCTCTTACTGACCTGATGACACTGCTGGTAAAGCACTTACAAAGTATTGAGTTGGCCAAACAGTTTGTTCAGGGTTTTCCATTACCCAAACAAACTGTTTGGCCAACTCAAAAATAGCCCACTCTCAATCATCAGGACTCACACAAGGAAGCAAGGGCATGGAACAAAACTAGGGTTCAACCAACTAGCAGTCACTCCCCAAACCTTTTGCTTTTGAATGGCTATTTTTTATAGGCAGAGTAGGAGCCTTTCTAACATCAGCGTGCATACAACCCAAGCTGTCCTTTCTCAGACTTTCTACTGGATATCATTTTCATTTTTGCAGTTGTTAAGAGTCAAAGAAGGCTCTTGGAAACATTTATCTCAGGAGTGCTGTGTCAGTTACAAGTAACAGAAAACTCAAAAAGGCTTAAGCAGGAGAGGGAATCTATCAGTGAAAAGTAGTCAGGCCTTCAGGAATGATGGACTTGAGGACTTTGAGGCTCTGATGATGTAATCGTGACTGTTACTGTCATCATCACATTTTGACTTCATCTTTCTGTTAATTTAAAACTCTCCATTTTGTGTAATTGCTTGGAGTTAGCGTCAAATCTGATAAGGAAGAAGAGTGACTATCCCCCTGATAGACACCTCAGAAAAAATCTCAAAGTATCTCATTGGCCCTGTTGGGGTCACATGCTCATCCTAAGCCAGTTAGTGAGGAGCACAGTGATTTCTTTGGGTGGCCTGGGTCACCTGTCACAATGAGCTTGGGGTAGAATCATCTCTCCTGAAACCACGTGGACTGAAAATAGGTGGTGAATGAGTTTCCAAATGAAAACGGGGACTGTTTCCACAGGAAAGGAAAGTGGAAGCTGAGTGTGACAAAGGGCACACACATCCATTAGCGGCAAAGATACCTCCAATCAACCACACCTTCTCAAACGGTGCTGGCTTCAGGGCAGACACTGGACTGAGTCTGAGCATAGGGAGAGGAGAGGAAGGGAGGCACGGAGGTGCGTACAGCAGAGTCTTTGCCACTGAGGAACTCGATGTCTGACGTTTTGCTTAGGCCAACACGTCTGTGTCCATGGCAGATGTCAAGATGTTATTAATGGGGCCTTCTCGTTGAGCCTGGAGACAGTGTCGGAATTCTTCCCATGACTGTACTCTGGGCAGCTGCCACAAACCAACAGTGACCATTATATGAGATTGACCAGTATTTGGTGAATTGGACCAAATAAACAATCTCTTTTAAGTGGGTTTGGGTAAATGGGCTGGATGTAAGTTGGAGGCTGAGATGACTGATCAGCAGTTGACCACCAGTCATTAGTTTGGAAACCCCTGAAGCTGGGAGAAGACAGTGACTAGTTGGCTGTACTTCAACAGCTTACAGACATCTAGCTTCTACCAAGTAGGTCAATGAGTGCATGACAATAATTTCTTTTCAAAGGATCTAAAATAATACTAGATGAGCATAACAGTGGGTAACTAGGTTTAAAACACTTTTGTGTTTTTGCAGTTTTGTTGGGTAATCTCTTTGTGCATATGTATGCCAAGTTACTTCAATTGTGCCCAACTCTTTGTGACCCTGTGGACTATGGCCAGCCAAGCTCCTTTGTCCATGGATATCTATATGGGATGGGTCAAAGAAAATTCTTATTTTTACACAACTGAAGCAGAAGTCATCTAGCTCTCTACTCTCAGTGTTAAGAGCTCACACTCAGTTCATTACTGGTAGAGTAAAATGCCAAATCTGCCACATATAGTGGTACATAAGGCCAGGAAGAAGGATATAGAGTACAACATCGTGACAAGATGCACAAACATTTTGGAGACTGGTGCTTTCTCAAAACTCTGAGGCCAACACTGAAGACATGTTAACTGAAAGAATATGATGTGATGAACTAAAATGGTCTTAAATGTTAGAACCCCTCTCCAGTATTCTTGCCTAGAGAATCCCATGGACGGAGGAGCCTGGTGGGCTGCAGTCCATGGGGTCGCTAAGACTTGGACAAGACTGAGCGACTTCACTTTCACTTTTCACTTTCATGCATTGGAGAAGGAAATGGCAACCCACTCCAGTGTTCTTGCCTGGAGAATCCCAGGGACGGGGGAGCCTGGTGGGCTGCCGTCTATGGGGTCACACAGAGTCGGACA
>SJYX01022396.1:21458-48837 GCA_006410675.1 Oreotragus oreotragus
TGGAGAAGGAAATGGCAACCCACTCCAGTGTTCTTGCCTGGAGAATCCCAGGGACGGGGGAGCCTGGTGGGCTGCCGTCTATGGGGTCACACAGAGTCGGACATGACTGAAGCGACTTAGCAGTTAGCAGCAACCACTTCTTAACTAGTTAACAAATTCAATCAACAAACATTTACTGAGCTTCTATCATGTGCAAAATATTCTTAAATATTTTGTGAGATACAAAGAGGATAAACTCGCCCCCTTTTGAAGAAAGAGGGAAACAACCAAATTGAAGATACAACATTTACACAAATGAAAACTTAAATAACAATAAGGCACTTAACAATAGAAAGCAATAATTATTGAGATGAGTAGTCAGTAAGTGGTTAATTGCCGACTGGAGTATATGAAGAATAATATGGGAGATTTTTTAGGAAGGTGTGATCAGTTCAGACTGGAGAAGGAAGAACCTCATTACTAAGGAAGGGGGAACTGGCCTTCATCTTGGAAGTCAGGATTGGTTTTGGAAGCCAGTTTTGGTGGGGAGAGCTGCCTATGGAAAAAGCAAGATGAGTGAAAGGAGCAAACTATATTTGAACCAGAATGAGTAAATAAATTTGTCTAGAGTTGGCATTTTGTGTAGGGAAGTGCAAGGTAGAAGAGGTTTTAAAAATACTGAGTTGGTGTAAGACATTATAGGAAAACCTGAATGAACAGTTTAGCCAGCCTACTATATTGAGGTCAGTAGTGGCTGCCAGGCTGAAGATTTTAGATGTAATCCAGCAAGCAATGGGGAATTATGGAAGGTTTCTGGGTGGCAGAGCGGCATGGGTGAACTGTCTTGGGAACAACTAATTTGACCTAAGGGTGAGGATACAATGGAAGCAACAGATATTGGAGCTAAGGAAACCATTAAGGGACCTTTTCCAATAATACTATGAAAGGTTAAAGGGTTCAGTTTAGCTTTTTGGCAGTAGACCTATAATCTTTACAGTGAAATAGAAACAAGAGGTGGTCACTAATGAGATATTTTTCAGAGAGGAGGAAGGAGACCTCAATTTGAGATGTTAGTTCCAGGAGATTAGAATATTGGAGGAAACTGGAGAGGAGACAGTTGTGGGCTCAGATGAGAAATTTAGGCCTAGATGTTGAGGTTCAGGTGAAGGCCCAGTGACCAAGTACAACATCCAGCTCCTCCCTGTGTTGTTGGCTGGAGAAGTTTCAGCTCAAAGTTCAGGCATCCTCTATGTGGAGAGATATTTGAATTAATACTTACCACCCGGCTCCAGTCATGATCAACACCTGACCAACCTCATTTCATTTGCCACATCACTTTTGTCCTCTCCAGCACACATTTTCTTGGATGAGGAAGTGTGCAGGCTGACTTTTCCTGTGTCTCATTGAGAGTCAGCACTTGTCTACCTAGCAAAGAGCATCTTATTTGTGATAAAATTGATGGACTGGGGTTTGAGGAAATAAGAAGCAATGTTTCTCTTTGGAATTTTCAGGCCACTTGTTTATGACTACAACAAAATTAATTGGCCAATAGATCCTATTATTGGACCTTAGGGCAGTATATGCGTTTCTTTTAAGTGCTTCTTGAGAATCCCTCTGCTGAGTTCAGAGAGTCATCCAGCTTTCTCCATTAGCCCAGGCGCAAAGCTATGACAGGTGTCTTTGAGCCCACAGTCACTCAGAGCAGAACCCACTGTGGAAAATGAGCAGAAACACACAGCTTTGGTCTCAGGAGAGGTAGGAGGCAAAGTTAATAGACGTCTGCTCTTCCTTTTTTGCCCTTTCTTAATCTGAGGTATCCAGAATCATAAAGAGAGATCTATTCACAGGAAGTCCTCAACTACACTCACCCCTTCCAATGATTGTCCAACTTTCCATCTCGATACTTCTACCTTTTCTAGAATTCGTCATGAATGACATCATCTGACACATAGACTTTATGTCTGACTTTTTTTCTTTTAGCATAATTCTTTTGAGATTCAGCCATGTTGTTGCCTGGGTCTGTAGTTCATCCCTTTTTATTCTTGAGTGGTGTTCCATCGTTTATCCATTCCCCAGTTGAATGGTTTCCACTTTTTAGCTATTATGAATAATGCTGCCAAGAGCATTCATGTAAAAGGTTTTGAATAGATCTGTATGCTCCTTTCATGAGAATAAATACCTAGGCATGAGAATGTCATTTGTATAGTAAGTATATGTTCAACTGTTGATGAAACTGTCCATCTGTTTTCCAAAGGGGCTGAATCATTTTACAGGCCCAACAGCAAGGGATGAGGGTTCTAGCTCCCCATCTCACCAATACTTTATGTAGTTACTCTTCCTTATTTCAGCCATCCTAATGGATATGAGTAGCCTATTGTGTTATTTTCATTTCCTTGATGAGTGTGATGTTGAGCATCATTTCAGGTGCTCTTAGGCTATTTGCACATCTTCTTTTGGTGAAGTGTCTGTTAAATCTTTTGCCTGTTATTTTTATTAGTGTTTGTCTTATTATATAGTAAGAGTTCTTTTCATGTTATTGATGTCCTTTAGCAGACATATCAGAGACAGCAATGGCACCCCACTCCAGTACTCTTGCCTGGAGAATCCCAGGGACAGAGGAGCCTGGTAGGAGGCCGTCTCTGGGGTCACACAGAGTCAGACATGACTGAAGCAACTTAGCAGCAGCAGCAGCAGCAGACATATATTCTGCAATTTTTTTCAGTATGTGACTCATCTTTTCATTTTTTAAACAGTCTCTCAAAGAGCAGAAATTTAAATTTTTGATGAAGTTCAATTTATCATTTTTTTAATGCTTTGAAGTTTTTGTGTTCTAAGAATTTGCTTATGCCAAAGTCATATTTTCTATCATGTTTTCTTAAAGAATTTTATGTTGCTCTAGTTCTTACATCTAGGATTTTTTTTGAGATAATGATTTTATAGTATAAGGTCAAGGTTGAGGTTCATTTATTTGCACATGGATACCCAGTTCTTTTTCAGTAACACAGCTGAAGACTCTCCTTTAATTACCTTGACATATTTGATACTTTTAAGAGCTGAAAGTTTTCTCTTTTTTTTCAGTTATGCCAAAATATCTCTTTCAAAAGGATGTGACAAAGTTCTGTGTACCATTTTTTTAAATTAGAAAATTATTGAAAATGTACCCAAAGATACAAGGAAGATTATACAAAATTATTTACAATAATGGGAAACAATCTAAATATATAGCAATAGGAAGCAAGTGAAATAAATTACGGCACATTCATGTAGTGTAATATTGCAGACCCTAAGAGTCTTAATATTTATCTATATATATGAATAGGGAAAGATATTCATTGTAAGCATTAAGGGAATACACAAAGATCACAAATAGAATGTCTGATGATACATCTTTGCAGAAACCAAAACAACAATAAAAATTATAATCACTTATGCATATAGAGATGGACTTACCTGGTGGCTGAGACAGTAAAGAATCTGCCTGCAATGTAGGAGACACAGGTTTGATTCTTGTGTCAGGAAGATCCCCTGAAGAAGGGAATGGCAATCCACTCCAGTATTCTTGCCTGGAGAATTCCATGTATAGAGGAGCCTGGTGGGCTACAGTCCATGGGGTCACAAAGAGTTGGACACAACTGAGCGACGAACATACATGCATACAGAGAAAAGAAAAATATAAAATCGTGTAGTGTTTATTTTTGGATGCTGAGATTCCAGACAATTAATGTTTATATTTCTCTTTCAAAGAATTTGGATTACCTTTAACACCAAGGAAAAACATTTCTACTAAAAAGAGATAGGTACTCAGCATCAGTGTTTAAGGATTCCATATATATATATATATATGTAGCTTAACATAACACCATGTAATATTCTCACCTTAAATACTCTTAGTGGTGTGAACTTTCTGGAGAATCAGATTCCAGCAGAAATCTGATATGCTCAAGCTAGAGAGACCCACAAAAGGCTTACTAAAGAGAATGAGGCATTTGAATCTTCATTTCCATTAAAATGCAAATTAGGATTAAAGTTTTCCATATGGTGATGCATCTAATTTTCTACCATGCTCCTTCTAACCCAAATAAGAGATAATTTCTGTTTCTAAATTCTTTAATGATGTAATTCCTCACAATTATAAGTCTATGTAATCCACTCTATTTTTCCATCAATAGTGCAGATAGATGCCTCTGATCTCTCATGCAGCCATATGGTGTGATGAGACACGAATCTACTTTTAAAAGTTTTATTTTCCCAGAATACATTCTGCCTCCAGCTACATTACATGACTTTATTGCTCTGCTTTTTAGAGGTGGCTCTCGGAACTGTTGCTAAATCCAGGACAGAGTTAGACTGGAATGTTCCAGGAAGGCAAGGATCTGTAGTTCACGGCCCAGTGCCTGGGTCCCAGCAGACCCCCAGAAAATGCCCGTCGAGAAAATGGATTGAGAAGAACGTGGCTGCTCGTTTAAGAACCAGGGTCATTTCATACTTAGATGATCAAAGAAGATGTTAGTTGCTCAGTCATGTCCAACTCTTTTCGACCCCCGAACTGTGTGTAGCCTGCCAGGCACTTCTGACCATGTCATTCTCCAGACAAGAATACTGGAGTGGGTTGCCAGAAGATTCCCTTCTCCAGGGAATCTTCCTGACCCAGGAATCAAACCTGCGTCTCCTGCATTGTAGGCAGATTCTTTACCATCTGAACCACCAGGGAAGCCTGATCAAAGAAAAGATGTTTCTAACTTCAGGGGTCCTGGCTTATATCTTTTATAATGTGGAAATATTAGAATCCTTAGCATTGTCTTGTTTCAGTTCAGTTCAGTTCAGTTCAGTTGCTCAGTTGTGTCCGACTCTATGCCACCCCACGAATCACAGCACGCCAGGCCTCCCTGTCCATCATCATCTCCCGGAGTTCACTCAGACTCACGTCCATCGAGTCAGTAATGCCATCCAGCCATCTCAACATCTGTCGTCCCCTTCTCCTCCTGCCCCCAATCCCTCCCAGCATCAGAGTCTTTTCCAATGGTCAACTCCTTGCATGAGGTGGCCAAAGTACTGGAGTTTCAACTTTAGCATCATTCCTTCCAAAGAAATCCCAGGGTTGATCTCCTTCAGAATGGACTGGTTGGATCTCTTTGCAGTCCAAGGGACTCTCAAGAGTCTTCTCCAACACCACAATTCAAAAGCATCAATTCTTCGGCACTCAGCTTTCTTCCAGGGAAGGCAATGGCACCCCACCCCAGTACTCTTGCCTGGAAAATCCAATGGATGGAGTAGCCTGGTGGGCTGCAGTCCATGGGGTCACTAACAGTCGGACAGACTGAGCGACTTCACTTTCACTTTTCTCTTTCATGCATTGGAGAAGGAAACGGCAACCCACTCCAGTATTCTTGCCTGGAGACTCCCAGGGATGAGGGAGCCTGGTGGGATGCCATCTGTGGGGTCACACAGAGTCGGACACGACTGAAGTGACTTAGCAGCAGCAGCAGCAGCAGCTTTCTTCACAGTCCAGCTCTCACATCCATACATGAACACTGGAAAAACCATAGCCTTGACTAGACGGACCTTTGTTGGCAAAGTAATATCTCTGCTTTTCAATATGCTGTCTAGGTTGGTCAGAACTTTTCATCCAAGGAGTAAGCGTCTTTTAATTTCATGGCTGCAGTCACCATCTTCAGTGATTTTGGAGCCCCCCAAAATAAAGTCTTACACTGTTTCCACTGTTTTTCCCCATCTATTTCCCATGAAGAAATGGGACTGGATGCCATGATCTTTGTTTTCTGAATGTTGAGCTTTAAGCCAACTTTTTCACTCTCCTCTTTTACTTTCATCAAGAGGCTTTTTAGTTCCTCTTCACTTTCTGCCATAAGGGTGGTGTCATCTGCATATCTGAGGTTATTGATATTTCTACTGGCAATCTTGATTCCAGCTTGTGCTTCTTCCAGTCCAGTGTTTCTCATGATGTACTCTGCATAGAAGTTAAATAAGCAGGGTGACAATATACAGCCTTGACATACTCCATTTCCTATTTGGAACCAGTCTGTTGTTCCATCTCCAGTTCCAACTGTTACTTCCTGACCTGCATACAGATTTCTCAAGAGGCAGGTCAGGTGGTCTGGTATTCCCATCTCTTTCAGAATTTTCCACAGTTTATTGTGATCCACACGGTCAAAGGCTTTGGCATAGTCAATAAAGCAGAAATAGATGTTTGTATGGAACTCTCTTGTCTTTTCCATGATCCAGTGGACGTTGGCTATTTGGTCTCTGGTTCCTCTGCCTTTTCTAAAACCAGCTTGAACATCTGGAAGTTCACAGTTCAGGTATTGCTGAAGCCTGGCTTGGAGAATTTTGAGCAATACTTTCCTAGTGTGTGAGATGAGTACAATTGTGCAGTAGTTCGAGCATTCTTTGGCATTTCCTTTCTTTGGGATTGGAATGAAAACTGACCTTTTCCAGTCCTGTGGCCACTGCTGAGTTTTCCAAATTTGCTGGCATATTGAGTGCAGTGCTTTCACAGCATCATCTTTCAGGATTTGAAATAGCTCAACTGGAATTCCATCACCACCACTAGCTTTGTTCATAGTGATGCTTTCTAAGGCCCACTTGACTTCACATTCCAGGGTTTCTGGTTTACCACATAACAAACTTTACTCCTTTTTTTTTTTTTTTAATGTGAGGAAATTGATACCTGGGTAGAATGTATCAGAGTCTGGATTCATCCCAGGTCTTCTGTTTAAAGACTTGTGCACACACTTAACTTCTCCTCCTCTTCCTTTGTGATAGTCCCCAGCCCCCAGTATTTCTCACCTCCTACTGCAGCCTCACTCCAAAAAAACAGCCAAGAAGGCTCTTAAGCAAGAGAGGAGAAACTGTATGTGGACCAGCACAATGTAACTAAAGCATTTCAATCCACTGTGATTTGCCCATTTTTCTTTATGGAAGGTGTTGAAAGACCACTGAACTAAGGGACGTGAATCTGGCCACTGTGTAGCTAAAGGCACGCTGGACAAAATTTAAGGTACTAATCAATTAACTAATTTAATGAATACTTATTGCATACATACTATGTGGCAGGCACATGGTAAAATATATGACATTATCACTTACAACAATGCAACGCAGGAATTCGGTTGTGGGAAACTATTTGGCATAAACACATATTGAGTTCTTTGATGACAAGAAACTTTCATATGTAGATGAGAAAGCTTAAAGTTATTCATATAAAAATACATGTAAAATAAGTAATATATTTATGTGATGCTGTATAATTTTCAAATAATGTATTTATCTGATTGGATCTACAAAAATACCTAGGATGAGAGAAACAGGTTTTACTCCATTTTCCAGAGAAGGAAACTGAGGCTCAGAGGGCCAAAGACCATCTCTAACTAGTAAGTATATGATCTTACATTTTCTGTAAGTCTTAGGTGTTTCTGAAATTTATTTTAATGCTTTGTTGGGACAAGCTCATTTTCTTAATTTAAGAGAGGTGGGACTATATCTGTTTGCCAAAATACATAGCCAGATTAATAACTAGCTTGGCAGAATCCCCGCTGCCAGACTACATGTGGCAAGCTGTAACACACAGTAGTTGAGGGGCCACATCAAGACAGCTACCTTGTGATTACCCAGGGCAGCACTGCTGGGGGAGAGGCAGACACTGGCACAGCACATGGAATGCATTTTCTTAATTTAAAGGCGCATAAAACAACCTAAGGAACTGTGTCCAATCTGATCTGTGCAAATGCATGCTCTGCTCCCGAGTAGAAAGAGAACTCAGAGGCATCCACCCCTTCTGAGAACGCCTTTGGGAAAGTATCAGGGTGCTGTCGCACGTCAAGCCTGAGCAGTGGCTGCCAGAAGTGACCTGTCAGAACAGATTCCATGTCATTGACCTACCTCCACGGTACTTGTGTTTTGTACTGGATGTCACAGTGAAGGGGGGAAAAGCCAAGGGAGGACATCATTTGGGAGCTAGAAAGCTCAGATATGATGGCGCCAGGTGGAAGTGCTTCTTAGACTTTGGGCAGTCTGGGTGAGTATGAGAACAGCTCACTGGGAGTTGTTAATAAAGATGGATATTGTTGCCAGAGAAGTGTTAAGGTCAAGGTATGATGGCTGGGGGTTAATGACCTCACAACCAGAACCTCCGCCTCCTGCTACTATTTTTTTTTTAACTTTTTATTTTATATTGGGGTACAGCCAGTTAACAATGATGTGTTAGTTTCAGGTGGACAGCAAAGGGACTCAGCCATACATTACATGTGTCCATTCTCCCCCAGACTCCCCTCCCATCCAGGCTGCCACATAACACTGAGCAGAGTTCCCTGTGCTGTACAGGAGGTCCTCACTGGTTATCATTTTAAATATAGCAGAGTGTACATGTTGATCCCAAACTCCCTATCTCTTCCCTGCATTCTTGCCCCCTCTGCTATTTTCTTAAAATTTTAAATTTTATTTTTTACTATTTTCATCCTCTCTGCTGCTGCTAAGTTGCTTCAGTCATGTCTGACTCTGAGCGACCCCATAGATAACAGCCCACCAGGCTCCCCCGTCCCTGGGATTCTCCAGGCAAGAACACTGGAGTGGGTTGCCATTTCCTTCTCCAGTGCATGAAAGTGAAAAGTGAACGTGAAGTCACTCAGTCGTGTCCGACTCTCAGCAACCCCATGGACTGCAGCTCACCAGGCTCCCTGCGTCCATGGGATTTTCCAGGCAAGAGTATTGGAGTGGGATGCCACTGCCTTCTCCTTCATCCTCTCTAGAGCTTAAATATATTCCAGACTAGTGATTGACTTTGGCCAGTTGAATGAACACCCCAGGCTTTCTAGAGTGAAGTCAGGAGACGCAGGCCTTCTGTGAGAGTGCTTAATTTAGGGCACCAAGGCCTGCTGGTCTTCATGTCTCCACTTTCGGTTTTCTTCATTTGCTTATGGGTCAACCAGTGGGAGAGGTGCGTGCCGGGTGCTGTGCTGGGAACCAGGCGGATAAAAGGAGAATGAGAGCCGGTTGTGTGGCCCGCATTGTGCTCCGAGTTGAGCAGGAGAGACGAGAGAACACGCATGTGACATAGACCATTGTGATGGGTCGAGGCTGAGCCCAGTGCCAAGACTCCTCCTGCAGTGAAGGAGGCAAGAAAGGCTTGGCAGTGTGGCCTTTGAACTGAAACTTAGAGACTGCAAAATACAGAACGGTCTGAGGAACGGGGAGGCTTTTTATTTCAGGGAGTGGTCAGAGGGGTGGAGCCCTTTTCCAGGAGCAGCAAGTTTGAATAGAGCAAAGGTCTAAGGAAGAATAAAGCAGGACACAAGAGAGACTGGTAAACTGGAGCCAAATTACTGATGGTTTTAGGTGTCAGGCTGAGGAACTTTCACCAGACAGCAGAGAGTTGACGAAAGACTTTTTGCTGAAGACAGAGGCAAACAAGCCTGCATGTTAGAGTGATTCATCTAACTGGTGTACTTGATGGATGAAAATAGAGACATGCTATGATGGCAGAAACCAACTGAGTGGGAGGCTATTGCCTTAGACCAGATAAAAGATCATGTGGGCCTGAGCTAAGCAAGGTGATGCATAGGTTGAAGCTATTCAGAAATTAGAAGCAGTAGCCTTGGAGACAGACTGGCTGGGTGATGAGGCAGAGGGAAGAGAATATTATTGGTCATTGGGAAGGGGATAAAACAGGAGGAGGTGTGTGTTTCAGGAAAGACACAGCAATTAGAGCCTGGGATGTGTATTAGTTTCCTAGGCTGTAAAATACCACTGAATGGGTGGCTTAAACAACAGAGATGTATTTGCTAATAGTTCTGGAGGCTAGAAGTCAAAGATCAGGGTGTTGGGCAGGTTGGGTTTCTCCTGAGACCTTTCCCCATGGGCTGCCTGCCTGCTCCCTGGTTCCTCACATGGTCTTGGCCCTGTGCAAGCATTCCTGGTATTTCTCTGTGTGCCTCAATTTCCTCACCTTACAAAGACACTGGTCAGGTTGGATGGGGGCTCACCCTAACTGCCTCATTTAAGTTAATCACCTCTAAAATGCCTCTCTTCAAATATAGTCAAGTTCTGAGGTAGGACTTCAACATATGAATTTGGGGGTGGGTGGGAAAGAAATAGCTTTTAACAGGATGCAGAATTTGAGATGCCTGTGACATCCCAGAGAAGGTCTAGTAGGTGGTTTGCAGTATAAGTTGAAGCTCAGGGGAGAGGTCAGGGTTGGGCATGGGAAAGTGAGTGACTGGAATCAAGCGCATGAGCTGAAGTCAGGAGAGAAGATAAAAAGATGAGCTCTCTCTAGAGGTTGTGATGATAAAGATAATCATAAAATCATAAGAGCTTCCATGTCTTGAGAAGGTTTCTATGGTATCTGCACTGGTATGCTTGAAACAACTTGGAAAGAATGATTATTATTTTTATTATTGTTGTTATCATTTGCTTTTGTTTTATAGAAGAGAAAGCTGAAGTCTGGAAAGGTTAAGCAATTTTCTAAGATCTGAGTCTAAGGTCTGATAGCTCCCAAGTACCAGAACGAGAATGTAAAACTTAGTCTGTCTGAATTGAAAGATTTGTGCCTCTGCCCAGCACTGCACCAACCCACTCCAGTATTCCTGCCTGGAGAACCCCATGGACAGAGAAGCCTGGAGGGCTACAGTCCACCAGGTCGCAAAGAGCCAGACCCAACTGCAGTGACTTGGCACACACTGCCCTGCACTAGCTCTAGGAACAGCAAGGAGAAGAAAAAAGAGAAGGGGCAGGGGCAGAATCAGAAGAGGAGGGGGGAAGATGAGGAGGAAGAGCAGAGCAGAGGGACAGAGAAAAAGACGGTCAGAAGACAGAAGAACCAAGCCGAAATGGCGAGCTGGGCGCCAAGGGCATTGCCAGGGCCTAGCGGAGAAGGTCAAACACGACAGCGAGATGAGAAGGAAAAACACATTGGTGGGCTGGGGGAAAGGGAGGCTGCTGGCACCCTTGGGAGAGCTGGTTTTCTGGAGGGCTGGAGGCAGATGACAGATGGTGCGTGTTGGGCAGAGGATGGGAAGTGGGAAGAGGAGGAGGCGAGCCTCGTCATCACCGGAAGGAGAAGGAGGGAGAGAGCTCTGGTGCAAGGGGAAGCAGAATCCAGGGAAACTTATTTTTAGAATGAGCCAGAAAGATTGAAAAATGTTGGTAGGCAGATAGGGGAGACACAACTCCCGAAGACGGGAAAGGGGAAATCATCTAAAGAGCAGTGGGGGCGGCAGGAGGGTCTTCAGCTGGAAGATGGCTTTGGAAAGGAACAGGAACACTTGCTTTGACACAAGAGGGAGCAGTTAAGGATGGGTGATGTCATGGACGAGCCCAGGAGGTTGGCCGGCTTGGAACAGAGGAGGGTCAGCTTCCAACAAGAATAGAAGTGTCTGAAGAGAAGTCACCGGCTAGAATGTTGAGTTCCTGGCCCATAAGCTATGTCAATTCAGAGATGGTCCATTTTTCTCGGGCTAAAGCTTGAGCTCGTCCTGAAATGGGAAAGCAAAGCAGAATCTGAGAATGGACCCAGATGGGTTCAATTGAAGAAATTACTGGGCTGTCCAGGATCAATAAATATTTGTACACAGTGAGAAACATTCCCAGTCAACTAATACTTATGGAAGGATCTAAGGTGAAAAGCATGGTAAATTCTTGGGAGACGGATTTTACAAAGGTTTCCCAACTCATCTTCACAGGTAAATGAATTCCATCTGTAGCCCCTGACATGAGGAGGGACCAATGTAGAAACTGGATGGGGAGTGGCTCCATGCTGGTCCCTGGCCTTCTCAACATTGTCTATAGCTGTTTATGATTTGTTCAACTTGGCATGAGTAATAAGCAAATCATCCAATAAAGAGACTCAGCTTCTAGCAATCTAACTTGGCAACAGGTGAGCCAATTAATTAGAAGGTAATTTAATGACATTGCTTTTAAGTCGTCCACATGCTGTAGCAGAGGATTCAGGGCTTTTTGAAGTGATGGGTATTGTCTGCGAAAATGCAGCTCTGAGTACAGTTCACAGTGTGGGCGTGAGAAGGATGCAGAACTCAGCTGTCCTGTAAACCTCCCCCAGGCTCCATGAGAGTGGTTACTGCTGGTTAGTCGCTTGGGGGTGCTTGCTCTGTGGGCAGTGGAAAGGCTGGTTTCTTCCAGAGAGTCTCCTGTTGGTAGACAAGGAACCCAGCTTGCATGCTCAGACCCAGCCTGAAGTGGCCACTGAGGTGGTGGAAGCAGAAGGAGGTTTCTGCAGATGCTGCAGAGCCACATGGCCCACATCAAAACCCCAAGAGAGCATGGCCGAGCTTGGCACCGACTTCCCCATGGGTTGACAGCAGTTCACACCGCTGTGTGCCTCCTTGAGGACATCTGAGACTTGGCTTCTTGGGTATTCACATGCAAATTAGTGCTGTAGAACTTGACTACAGATTCCTGGGGCTGGAGTCCTAGCCTGGACCATGAGTTACATAGGGAAGCCTTTACAGCCAAAACCCAAGCTTCAGAGGCAGCAGATACTCTCGGGCATTTTAAAGTAGGAATTTCCTTAAAGATGGCAAATGACACAGCAGGAGTTTCAACAAAATTCAGCATGGATCCTCTGGAAGGCAGGGTGGGGAGTGCAGGTGTCTGGATANCCATACATTACATGTGTCCATTCTCCCCCAGACTCCCCTCCCATCCAGGCTGCCACATAACACTGAGCAGAGTTCCCTGTGCTGTACAGGAGGTCCTCACTGGTTATCATTTTAAATATAGCAGAGTGTACATGTTGATCCCAAACTCCCTATCTCTTCCCTGCATTCTTGCCCCCTCTGCTATTTTCTTAAAATTTTAAATTTTATTTTTTACTATTTTCATCCTCTCTGCTGCTGCTAAGTTGCTTCAGTCATGTCTGACTCTGAGCGACCCCATAGATAACAGCCCACCAGGCTCCCCCGTCCCTGGGATTCTCCAGGCAAGAACACTGGAGTGGGTTGCCATTTCCTTCTCCAGTGCATGAAAGTGAAAAGTGAACGTGAAGTCACTCAGTCGTGTCCGACTCTCAGCAACCCCATGGACTGCAGCTCACCAGGCTCCCTGCGTCCATGGGATTTTCCAGGCAAGAGTATTGGAGTGGGATGCCACTGCCTTCTCCTTCATCCTCTCTAGAGCTTAAATATATTCCAGACTAGTGATTGACTTTGGCCAGTTGAATGAACACCCCAGGCTTTCTAGAGTGAAGTCAGGAGACGCAGGCCTTCTGTGAGAGTGCTTAATTTAGGGCACCAAGGCCTGCTGGTCTTCATGTCTCCACTTTCGGTTTTCTTCATTTGCTTATGGGTCAACCAGTGGGAGAGGTGCGTGCCGGGTGCTGTGCTGGGAACCAGGCGGATAAAAGGAGAATGAGAGCCGGTTGTGTGGCCCGCATTGTGCTCCGAGTTGAGCAGGAGAGACGAGAGAACACGCATGTGACATAGACCATTGTGATGGGTCGAGGCTGAGCCCAGTGCCAAGACTCCTCCTGCAGTGAAGGAGGCAAGAAAGGCTTGGCAGTGTGGCCTTTGAACTGAAACTTAGAGACTGCAAAATACAGAACGGTCTGAGGAACGGGGAGGCTTTTTATTTCAGGGAGTGGTCAGAGGGGTGGAGCCCTTTTCCAGGAGCAGCAAGTTTGAATAGAGCAAAGGTCTAAGGAAGAATAAAGCAGGACACAAGAGAGACTGGTAAACTGGAGCCAAATTACTGATGGTTTTAGGTGTCAGGCTGAGGAACTTTCACCAGACAGCAGAGAGTTGACGAAAGACTTTTTGCTGAAGACAGAGGCAAACAAGCCTGCATGTTAGAGTGATTCATCTAACTGGTGTACTTGATGGATGAAAATAGAGACATGCTATGATGGCAGAAACCAACTGAGTGGGAGGCTATTGCCTTAGACCAGATAAAAGATCATGTGGGCCTGAGCTAAGCAAGGTGATGCATAGGTTGAAGCTATTCAGAAATTAGAAGCAGTAGCCTTGGAGACAGACTGGCTGGGTGATGAGGCAGAGGGAAGAGAATATTATTGGTCATTGGGAAGGGGATAAAACAGGAGGAGGTGTGTGTTTCAGGAAAGACACAGCAATTAGAGCCTGGGATGTGTATTAGTTTCCTAGGCTGTAAAATACCACTGAATGGGTGGCTTAAACAACAGAGATGTATTTGCTAATAGTTCTGGAGGCTAGAAGTCAAAGATCAGGGTGTTGGGCAGGTTGGGTTTCTCCTGAGACCTTTCCCCATGGGCTGCCTGCCTGCTCCCTGGTTCCTCACATGGTCTTGGCCCTGTGCAAGCATTCCTGGTATTTCTCTGTGTGCCTCAATTTCCTCACCTTACAAAGACACTGGTCAGGTTGGATGGGGGCTCACCCTAACTGCCTCATTTAAGTTAATCACCTCTAAAATGCCTCTCTTCAAATATAGTCAAGTTCTGAGGTAGGACTTCAACATATGAATTTGGGGGTGGGTGGGAAAGAAATAGCTTTTAACAGGATGCAGAATTTGAGATGCCTGTGACATCCCAGAGAAGGTCTAGTAGGTGGTTTGCAGTATAAGTTGAAGCTCAGGGGAGAGGTCAGGGTTGGGCATGGGAAAGTGAGTGACTGGAATCAAGCGCATGAGCTGAAGTCAGGAGAGAAGATAAAAAGATGAGCTCTCTCTAGAGGTTGTGATGATAAAGATAATCATAAAATCATAAGAGCTTCCATGTCTTGAGAAGGTTTCTATGGTATCTGCACTGGTATGCTTGAAACAACTTGGAAAGAATGATTATTATTTTTATTATTGTTGTTATCATTTGCTTTTGTTTTATAGAAGAGAAAGCTGAAGTCTGGAAAGGTTAAGCAATTTTCTAAGATCTGAGTCTAAGGTCTGATAGCTCCCAAGTACCAGAACGAGAATGTAAAACTTAGTCTGTCTGAATTGAAAGATTTGTGCCTCTGCCCAGCACTGCACCAACCCACTCCAGTATTCCTGCCTGGAGAACCCCATGGACAGAGAAGCCTGGAGGGCTACAGTCCACCAGGTCGCAAAGAGCCAGACCCAACTGCAGTGACTTGGCACACACTGCCCTGCACTAGCTCTAGGAACAGCAAGGAGAAGAAAAAAGAGAAGGGGCAGGGGCAGAATCAGAAGAGGAGGGGGGAAGATGAGGAGGAAGAGCAGAGCAGAGGGACAGAGAAAAAGACGGTCAGAAGACAGAAGAACCAAGCCGAAATGGCGAGCTGGGCGCCAAGGGCATTGCCAGGGCCTAGCGGAGAAGGTCAAACACGACAGCGAGATGAGAAGGAAAAACACATTGGTGGGCTGGGGGAAAGGGAGGCTGCTGGCACCCTTGGGAGAGCTGGTTTTCTGGAGGGCTGGAGGCAGATGACAGATGGTGCGTGTTGGGCAGAGGATGGGAAGTGGGAAGAGGAGGAGGCGAGCCTCGTCATCACCGGAAGGAGAAGGAGGGAGAGAGCTCTGGTGCAAGGGGAAGCAGAATCCAGGGAAACTTATTTTTAGAATGAGCCAGAAAGATTGAAAAATGTTGGTAGGCAGATAGGGGAGACACAACTCCCGAAGACGGGAAAGGGGAAATCATCTAAAGAGCAGTGGGGGCGGCAGGAGGGTCTTCAGCTGGAAGATGGCTTTGGAAAGGAACAGGAACACTTGCTTTGACACAAGAGGGAGCAGTTAAGGATGGGTGATGTCATGGACGAGCCCAGGAGGTTGGCCGGCTTGGAACAGAGGAGGGTCAGCTTCCAACAAGAATAGAAGTGTCTGAAGAGAAGTCACCGGCTAGAATGTTGAGTTCCTGGCCCATAAGCTATGTCAATTCAGAGATGGTCCATTTTTCTCGGGCTAAAGCTTGAGCTCGTCCTGAAATGGGAAAGCAAAGCAGAATCTGAGAATGGACCCAGATGGGTTCAATTGAAGAAATTACTGGGCTGTCCAGGATCAATAAATATTTGTACACAGTGAGAAACATTCCCAGTCAACTAATACTTATGGAAGGATCTAAGGTGAAAAGCATGGTAAATTCTTGGGAGACGGATTTTACAAAGGTTTCCCAACTCATCTTCACAGGTAAATGAATTCCATCTGTAGCCCCTGACATGAGGAGGGACCAATGTAGAAACTGGATGGGGAGTGGCTCCATGCTGGTCCCTGGCCTTCTCAACATTGTCTATAGCTGTTTATGATTTGTTCAACTTGGCATGAGTAATAAGCAAATCATCCAATAAAGAGACTCAGCTTCTAGCAATCTAACTTGGCAACAGGTGAGCCAATTAATTAGAAGGTAATTTAATGACATTGCTTTTAAGTCGTCCACATGCTGTAGCAGAGGATTCAGGGCTTTTTGAAGTGATGGGTATTGTCTGCGAAAATGCAGCTCTGAGTACAGTTCACAGTGTGGGCGTGAGAAGGATGCAGAACTCAGCTGTCCTGTAAACCTCCCCCAGGCTCCATGAGAGTGGTTACTGCTGGTTAGTCGCTTGGGGGTGCTTGCTCTGTGGGCAGTGGAAAGGCTGGTTTCTTCCAGAGAGTCTCCTGTTGGTAGACAAGGAACCCAGCTTGCATGCTCAGACCCAGCCTGAAGTGGCCACTGAGGTGGTGGAAGCAGAAGGAGGTTTCTGCAGATGCTGCAGAGCCACATGGCCCACATCAAAACCCCAAGAGAGCATGGCCGAGCTTGGCACCGACTTCCCCATGGGTTGACAGCAGTTCACACCGCTGTGTGCCTCCTTGAGGACATCTGAGACTTGGCTTCTTGGGTATTCACATGCAAATTAGTGCTGTAGAACTTGACTACAGATTCCTGGGGCTGGAGTCCTAGCCTGGACCATGAGTTACATAGGGAAGCCTTTACAGCCAAAACCCAAGCTTCAGAGGCAGCAGATACTCTCGGGCATTTTAAAGTAGGAATTTCCTTAAAGATGGCAAATGACACAGCAGGAGTTTCAACAAAATTCAGCATGGATCCTCTGGAAGGCAGGGTGGGGAGTGCAGGTGTCTGGATAAACAGGCTTCAAAATTAGACCCTGCAATGCTGGTTATGGAATAAAGCCTCCATAGTTTAAAAGTAAAGTTCTTTTTTTTTTTTTTTAAAGGGACAAACAATATAAAAAGAGGAGCTATTCTGAGACCATTTACTCTCTCCCCAGTGAAAAAGAAGAAGAAATCCATTCCACACTCCTGTTACCCTTCATTCCAGCCCCGCCCAGGGCTGGGCTCTGTCTGGGTTTGCTGAATGAATGAATGAAAAAAATCTCTCATGGAGTTGCTTGTTTTGACTCGTTGGCAAACATCCGTGAAATGGCTTACCTTAAGAAACACAGGTTCTATATACTCTAAAGACATTTAAATGAAAAATAAAACCCTGAAGTTGATCAATATAGTGTGAAATGGGATGATGGCATCAGAGGAATGATTATACCAGAAACTCAGACTAAAGGTTTTCCTGGTGGCTCAGATGGTAAAGAATCGCCTGCAATGCGGGAGACCTGGGTTCAATCCCTGGGTTGGGAAGATTCCCTGGAGGAGGGGATGGCAACCCACTCCAGTATTCTTGCCTGGAGAATCCTCATGGACAGAGGAGCCTGGTGGGCTACAGTCCATGGGGTTGCAAAGAATTAAACGCGACTGAAGTGACTGAGCATGCATAACAGGGAACTATATTCAATATCTTGTNGTATTCTTGCCTGGAGAATCCTCATGGACAGAGGAGCCTGGTGGGCTACAGTCCATGGGGTTGCAAAGAATTAAACGCGACTGAAGTGACTGAGCATGCATAACAGGGAACTATATTCAATATCTTGTAATAACCTATAACGGAAAAGAATTTGAAAAGGCATGTATATATAGAATATAATATATATAGAACGTAATATACAAGGAATGTAATATATATATAGCATATATATATATATATATATATAACTGAATCATTTTGCTGTACACCTGAAACATTGTAAATCAACTATACTTAAAAAAAAGATAAAGTTAACCAACAAGGCCCTACTGATAGTACAGGGAATGATATTTTATAATAATCTCTAATGAAAGAGAATCTGAAGATATGTTTGTAACTAAATCACTGTGCTGTACACTTGAAATTGACATGGTATTATAAATCAACTGTACTTCAATCAGCATCTTAAAAAATAAAGACATCACTTTGCCGACAAAGGTCTGTATTGTCGAAGATATGGCTTTTCCAGTACTCATGTGCAGGTATGAGTGCTGGACCATAAAGAAGACTGGGCACCGAAGAACTAATGCTTTTGAATTGCAGAGCTGGAAAAGACTCTTCAGATTTCCTTGGACAGCAAGGAGATCAAACTAGTCAATCCTAAAGGAAATCAACCCTGCATATTCATTGGAGGGACTGATGCTAAAGCTGAGGCTCCAATATTTTTGGGGTGTCTGATGTGAAGGGTCGATTTGTTGGAAAACACCCTGATGCTGGGAATGATTGACGGCAAAAGGAGAAAAGGATGGCAGAAGATGAGATGGTTAGATAGCATCACCCACTCGATGGACATGAACTTGAGCAAATGTCGGGAGACAGTGGAGAAACCTGGTGTGCTGCAGTCCATGAGGCTGCATAGCTGGACACAGCTTAGTGATTAAGTAGCAACAAACTTCAATCAACAATATGTAGACAGATAGATAGATGGTGCTCAGTCGCTCAGTCGTGTCTGACTCTTTGCAGCTCTGTGGACTGTAGCCCACCAGGCTACGCGGTCCATGGAATTTTCCAGGCAAGAATACTGGAGTGGGTTGCCACTTCCTATTTCAGGGGATCTTCCTGACCCAGGGATTGAAACTGCATTTCTTGTGTCTCCCGCATTGGCAGGCAGATTCTTTACCACTAGCTCCACCTAGGAAGCCATATATATATATATATAAGAACTTAAGGATAACTAAAAAAAAAAATGTGTCTTTGCATTTAATTCCTTTGAGTCGTTGCCGGGGTTGAAGAGGAGCACGAGGGGCTCAGGCAAGGCAGAGACTCCCGCTGTGAAGTTAGGGGGAACCTTCGTTCACATCCAGGACGTGAGGAAAGCAGACTCTGCTGTTTTTATGACTGTGGCGTCCCACAGTGGTATGTGGTCCAGAATCTTACTAGAGTGCCTGCCCGACGCTTGCTGTTGGAGAGATGACATTTGGAAAATGTCCCTTCCGTATTCACAACTCTCCAGTGGTTTCCCCTCACACACTTGGACTAAAATCCAGTCTTGACTGCGGTTCACAGGGCCCCACAGTGTTTGGCTGGCAGCCACCTCGCTGCTCCCTCTGCCACCCACCTCTAGACGGCTTCCCTACAGGCACGGTGGCCAGCGGTCCCTCTGTGTGCCAAGCACACTGCTCGCTCTGGCTCTCCTCTCCTCTGGGGCGCTCCTCCCCATCCATCAGCTTGTCTCAGCTCCTCACCCTCTAGTATCTACTCAATTTTTCCTCTTCGCTGTGCCTTGGCCTGACTGCCTTATCTCTCCAACCTCACCAAGCCTTTTTTTCTTCTTCAGGGCACTTACCACTAACACTATTTTATCTGTTGGATGAGTTGGTTTGTTGTCTCTTTCTGCACTTGAATGTAAACTCTGTAAGGGCAGGGGATTTTTTTTTTTTTTTCCTCTGTTCACTGTTTAGAACAGTATGTGCCCAATAATTGTTTTGGAAACAGTAAGTCAATACTTCATATCTTTGTTCATCTGTGGATGATAAAAGGCCCCAAAGAGATCATTATATAAAGACAGGTTGTCAGTGGCTAATGTTATGTGACTAGAGACACTTGTGTGGTGAGGAGAAGCAAAGGAAAGTGAATTGAAGTACTTTTTACTCTCCTCCTATGGGAGAAAACTCTGGAGAATCAGGAAGGAGAAGAATAGAAATGTAAGATGGTAGCATTAAAATTTCCTTAGGAAAAACTTTCTGGACTTTTCATTAACAAAGACCTCTTTTAAAATTTATTTCAGGACTTCTGTGGCAGTCTAGTGGTTAAGACTCTGTGCTTCTAATGCAGGGCATATGAGTTGAATTCCTGGTGGGGGAACTAAGATCCCACTGGCTATGCAGTGAGGCAAAAATAAATGAAAAAACAAATAAATAAAAAAATTTTTTCATGTATTTTGTTGGATGGTCCCACTAAAACCTTATGTGTTTTCAGTAGTGATCCATTGATTTTTCTCAGTTATATTAACTAAAGAGATATGTAATATCCATTAGAGCATCAGATCAAAATGAAAGTAACCAAGGGTCATTGTGTGACTGAGACAATTCCTTCTAAAAGCAAAGGCAGCACTTGTGCAAGCTCAGCTCCAACAATTAGACGATCTCCACTGGACTCCAAATTTTTGAAAATAGCTCAAGGGCCCCCACTAGCATCTAGAATGCTGTGACTCACCCAAGATCATAGCAAGCTGTTGGCGATATTATTGGTGTCATGACTCACGTATCCTGTAGGTGCTCTGTTTATCTCCAAGTCATGTATGAACAATTTCCCATGGAGTCAAGTCACGTGTTAGCTCTGCTCCAATTATTTACTTAGAGGCCAAGAGTAAGAATGGCTACTATTCATTAAACATAAACAACGTCTGTTTGGTTTACGGTTTTCCTAAGTTTGGGGAAAAATTTAGAGTGGTTTTCCTAAATTTTCTATGACTCCAAATAGCCTTTATACCAAGAACCATTACTCTCAAATTAGTGAAGAAAAAGTGTAGGGAGAGGTTAGTAACTCACTCAAGTGCTCACAGCTAGTTGGAGCAGAGTCAGGATTTGAACCGGGTTTTCTGCTTCAAAGCTCAGGTTCTTCGTTATACCTCAACGCCACTATACCCAGTGCTGGGTTCTTACACATGACTCATCCTTCGTGAGACTGTGCCCTGGAGAGGCAATCCTATACAATTACTTCAATGATGGAACACTTGCCCGCAAGTAGACTGGTCACAAAAAGCACTGCCTTTTTAATTCACTGTGTGCTGAACCCTAGAGAAGGCAGGAGACAATTGTAGGAAAACCATCTGGGAAACTGGGTGGAGGGCCCTTAGACCCGGATGACCTCTTCAACTCAAGTTGTTTCTATAACCACCCAGGTCCCTTAGTTTTCCAGTTTCTTTACCTACTTCCTTAGTTCTTCCTTATCTTATATACACACAGAATAAATTATTTGTGTTTCATGACCTGGGAGTCTTTCTAACTGAGAATCCCATTTCCTGGCCATTTTTGAGGACTGACTATATAATCCTCCATACAAGATCGCCTCTCTGAGCATTGGCAGATGGAGAGCTTCTCAAGCAGTGGTCACAAATGTTTAGAAGCTCTAAAGGTCATGTCTCTTGCCTAATGGATATTTGATTTCTGATAATGGACTTGTGACAAACACCTATCATTTGAATACTAATTACTATGATTTATTCTGAATTCTCATTGGCTGCCTTAGAAGTTGATATTCCAGAAAGTCCCTGCTGGGTGAAAGACATGGAATCATGTCTGGCATTGAGACACTAAAAGGAAAACAGTACACTTTGTTCTTTTGGCAAGCTCCCATTTAGCTGACAAATCTGTTGAGCTGGAGAAGCTTTGTTTAAGTAAGGAATAAGGAATGATTTAATTCATGTGACAGTCTAAATGTGATATTTCCAAGATGGGCTAGGAGAGAGATGTCTGACCTTTTTTTCCTCTAAAAGAAGGGAAAATTGTAGCTTGGTGGGAAAACCATGAACTTTATAAGTAGAAAGACCTGGATTTTTAATTCCACTGTCACTGTTTGTTATTATTATTGCTGTTGTAAGTAATAATAACAAAAAGAGTCTACTTGACTTTGCACATATAGGCAGTATCTTAGTTGGTTGCCTGGATTATTTTATTTAATCACTACAAAAAATCCTCTGAAGTTTTATCATGAGGTATTACTAGTCATCTTTATTTTATAAGTGAGAAGGTTGAGGCTTAGAGAATGAATCAGTTAGGGTCCTGGCAACAAATAGAATTGAATGCAGATGGTTTCAGTGTGTAGCCTTTCCTAACAGAGGTGGGGCAGGGATAAGGTACCCAACAAAGGATGCTGAGGCGCTGAAGACTGCAGTCTTAAAGATTTGCTACCAGCCTTAGTGCTGAAGGAACAAGAGAAGGAAGCAGATGCTAGCCTGTCGGGAACCAAAGGCATGGAGTGGTGTCGCGTCGGGGTAGGGGGATGCTGCAATAGCCAGAAATGTGTCATCAGATCAGGGAGGAAGTGGGAAGATCACCTCAACCTCTTTCTCTTCTCCTCTTGGATCTCCTGTTTGTGCCTCTCGCTAAAGGGTTGAACACTCTGAAGAAACACATTGGATTCTACCCAGAATTCGATTTGGGTGTTGAGACTGGTGATGCCTTACATATACCAAAAGTTTACGAAGAGGTTGAGCTCACATAATGAGGATTTCAGCAAAAGCATGGTGGCCCCCAAGCAGGTCCAAAAGCAGAGGAAAAAGACTGGCTTGGTATTTTTATGGAGATTATGGGCTGGGATCAGGGTGAGGGTCTAAACTTCTGGCAAACACCAAGGGAGAGAGTGCCCTGGCTTTCTAATTAGCTTGCCTAGTTGAGGGGCAGAAAGAGAAGAGAGAGGGAGAAGTCTTAAAAGTTCAGATCCTTTATAATAAGATGTCAAATAGAGATGCACCAGGAGAGAGAGTTCAGTGTTTTGCTCTAAATCACTTAACTATTAAGTGATGGACTGGGTTTTCAACCCAAGTCAGTCTCTTAACCCAAGCTCATACTTTTTAAAAAAGCATTTTAATCACAATACAGTTAGTTGATTTACAGTGTTGCATTAGCTTCCTCTGTACAGCAAAGTGACTTAGTTTTATACATGCTGCTGCTACTGCTGCTAAGTCGCCTCAGTCGTGTCCGACTCTGTGCCACCCCAGAGACGGCAGCCCACCAGGCTCCCCCGTCCCTGGGATTCTCCAGACAAGAACACTGGAGTGGGTTGCCATTTCCTTCTCCAATGCATGAAAGTGAAAAGTAAAAGTGAAGTTGCTCAGTCGTGTCTGACTCCTAGCGACCCCATGGACTAGCCTACCAACCTCCTCCGTCCATGGGATTTTTCCAGGCAAGAGTACTGGAGTGGGGTGCCATTGCCTTCTCCGAGTTTTATACATACATATGTATATATCTAGATCTATATATTCTTTACCATTATGGTTGGTTGTGCATGCAGGCATGTGTTTGCTCAGTGGTGTTCAACTCTTTGTGACCCTTTGGACTGTAGCCTGCCAGACTCTTCTGTCCATGGGATTTTTCCAGGCAAGAATATTGGAGTGGGTTGCCATTTCTTCCTCCAGGAGATCTTCCTGATCCGGACTTTGAACCTGCACTTCCTGCAATGGCAGGCAGGTTCTTCATCACCGAGTCACCCCTAGGTGACAATGGCTGGTCACAGAAAACTGAATATTAGTTCCCAGTGCTATACAGTGTGACCTTGTTGCATATCCATCCTGTGTATAATAGTTTGCTTCTGCTAATCCCAAACTTCCACTCAAACTTTTAATTACGACATTAACTGGTTTTGTGACCTTGAATGAATTACTTAAGCTTTTTGAGTTAAAACCTCAGTCTTTTCATCCATGACATGGAAATCATGTCTTCCCACCTGCCACATAGCAGGTGCTATTTCATGGCATTTGTAATCATTGCCTTTTCGTTCCTGTTGGGGTGGTTATTGTTGGCATTAATTTCCTTCCCCATCTTTCCTGACTCCAACAGGGCTTCTGGATACCCTAGGGTTGTTCTAGCATGTCTTTAAAAAGTCTTTAAAAAATGGCATAGACTTTATTCCCATTTTCCCAAGGAACATATCCTTGAATTCCATACTATTAGCACTTTCTTGAGATAAGGTTGAGAAGACTCTCTTGCCAACTGAATTAGCAGACAATCTTATCATGTGTTTCCTTCGAGTGCTTCAGAAAGGAAGCTGCAAGGCTTTCCATCAAGCAGACGCCAGAGCCATGTGACCCAGGAGGTCAGAAGTGAAAGGGTGTCTCCCACTCTCCTGGGTTATCAGCTTTGGAATACCTATCATCTTTTTAAGGTTAGAAGAGGGGTGAGATGGGTATTTTTCCCCCAGTGATTCTTGAAGGTCATGTGGTTCCAGAATCTTCTATTTCTCCAGTACTACTCCATCTCACCCACTCTACAGGCTAAGAGGTATTTTGTACACAGTCTCTCCTTAACTCATCTTTGTTGAATTCAAGCTATCGCATTAAAGACTGATTTTTGAACCAGTGGGACACCAACTGAGTTACCAATACTTTATGAGTTTTTCTATAAAAAATGAAGCCAAAAAGATTAAGTATAAAAATAAGTACTGTTTCAGAACAAATTTTGTTAGTAGACATCTTTGCACACGTGGGAACTGAAATCACTCCTGAAAAATTCTAGGGCCCCAGACAGCATGCATGTGAACTATCGATCCATCAGGTGATTATACCGACTCACACCCTGGAACTGGGTAGGTCCTGAGCCTGCAAACGCCAGTCCTTTCAGCCAAGAAGCTGAGGATATAAAGGAAAGATATGGCTCAAACAAGAGCTTTCCTGGAAATTTCAAGAATCATTGTTGGAAAAAGAATCCTGGCCTCTGTCCTTCAGCGAGCTGTCCTGTTGGGGATTGGAACAGATGCTACCCTGGCTACAGAAAAAGCATAATGTGAGTCGTTTTCTTTCTGCTTTTTAAACCAGAAAACACCATCTACTACAGGCCATGGCAGAACAGGTGGCATCCATTCGAATTGGAAATGAGGTCCCCAGATGAGAGACACTGGGATCCACTGTGGCTGGCCCCAAGGGACAGGCTCCCGGTCAGAGGGCTCATTGTTTTTCTCTTTTAACGAGCAGATGCCCAGCTCCCCATGCCACTTTGATTCCCTTAAGTTTATTAATTATCCTTTTGTGCACTCCCCTTTGCACAATTTGCTTTTGATGAACCCCGAGCATTCTTTGTGACCAGACAGGGTTTCCTCTTGAGGAGATGTGGGCTTTGTGTGAAGCTGCATGAGAAGACACGCTTCAGGATGGGATGTTTCCACAGAGCCTGTGTCACCTCCTTGGCCCAGGCCCTCACGTGTAGGAACCTTTAGAACCGGGGTGAGGTGGGACGGGGTGGAGAGTGGGGAGCAGAGTTAGAGCTCATAGATAAAGACAGCAGGAGAGTCTCCCACTCTCTCCTGACTGGAAAGGGCAGGATTGAGGGGATGGATAAGAGGGCCAAGGGGCAATGGCTTTCTGACTCTTCCTTCTGTGTCCAATCTCCCCTCCCCTCTCCCATGATGGCATGACGCCCGCAGCAGCCACCTGCTTCATACAAGGTTGGGTAGGGGGAGTTGGAGTCTGGGGAACAAGATCCAGGTTTCAGACATCCCGCCTTTCACACAATTTCTCATCTTTTCTCCCTAGTGGCTCAGATGGTAAAGAACCTGCCTGAAATGCATGAGACTCGGGTTTGATCCCTGCGTAGGGAAGTTCCCTGGAGAAGGGCATGACAACCCACTCTAGTATTCTTGCCTGGAGAATTCCATGGACAGAAGAACCTGGTGAGCTACAATCCATGGGGTCGCAAAGAGTCAGACAGGACTGAGTGACTAACACTCGCACTTTTTCACCTTTATATACACACTCTTAAACCACAATAAAAGCCAAACTTAAGGGCACTCTGGGCTCAGAGAAGCCTCCCTCTGTTGGCGGGAAGCTCTGAGTCAAAGCATTAATGCCTCCCAATGTTGTGGTCCATTTTCTTGCTAAATAAATAATATATATATATTTGCTGCTGCTGCTGCTGCTGCTAAGTCGCTTCAATCGTGTCTGACTCTATGAAACCCCATAGATGGCAGCCCACCCAGCTCCCCCGCCCCTGGGATTCTCCAGGCAAGAACACTGGAGTGGGTTGCCATTTCCTTCTCCAATGCATGAGAGTGAAAAGTGAAAGTGAAGTTGCTCAGTCTCTTAGCGACTCTTAGTGACCTCGTGGACCGCAGCCCACCAGGCTCCTCCATCCGTGGGATTTTCCAGGCAAGAGTACTGGAGTGGGGTGCCATCGCCTTCTCCGATATATTTGCTAATTTCCCCAAATCTGTGTGCATGTGCTCAATCAATTCAGTCATGTCTGACTCCTTGGATGATAGCCCACCAGGCTCCTCTGTCCATGGGATTTCTCAGGCAAGAATACTGGAGTGCGTTGCCATGCCCTCCTCCAGGGGATCTTCCCAACCCAGGGATCAAACTCGCATCTCCTGCATTGCAGATGGATTCTTTACTACTGAGCCACTATTCTCCCCAAATCTTGTGTGCATATAACCAAAGCAGGGTGCATTGGATTTCAGTTATTATGAAAGAGCTTGTTTTGGAACTACTAGGAACAGGGAGTGTCTTTTTATTTTTCAGAGCCTCTCAAATGAAGCCACAAGGATCTCGTGATAGGCAGTGAGGCCCTGAGGAAGAAGAAGGGAAGCTGATATGTACCAAGAGTCCCAAAGTTTTCATGTCTTTGGATGTAGTAGTTGCAACCCTAGACTTCTATCCTAATGAGGAAATACTCAGAAATGCTGACAAAGATTTATGTGCAAAAATATTGATTGTGATGGTGTTGCTCCAGCTGAGAGAATAATCCAAGAGCTGGCAAATAATTTGTTTAATAATTTGTTTATCTTGGATTAGAGTCACAACTTATGGAGGTAGTTATGGTCAAAAAGATGAACAAGGCTCTCTAGTGAGGAATGGGAGCTGGATAAGGAGATAAGCACACTGCTCTGCCTGTGATGTTTCTGGGAATGTGAGGGTTAGGAAGAGCAGACAATAGAATAGTGGGAGAATGAGTGAGCATGTGGAAGGGGGAGCAGTGGAGCTGTAGAGAAACGTCTGGGCTTATGGGTGAGTTGAAGGAGTTGGTAGTCTGCAGGAATCTATCTGTGTCAGTTTATTTGAATGGGGGAAAGAGAAAAGGAAAGGAGGCAAGCTGGATACGGGAGACAGAGTGGTAGCCCCTGGTCCACGGGCAGAGTTCTGACGCCTAAGCAGAGAGATTATTTTCACAGGGGAACTCTGTTGTTGTTCAGTTGCTAAGTTGTGTTTGACTCTTCCCGACCCCATGGATGCAGCACACCAGGCTTCCCTGTCGTTCACCATCTCCCGCAGTTTACTCAAACTCAATGGCACCCCACCCCAGTACTCTTGCCTGGAAAATCCAATGGACGGAGTAGCCTGGTGGGCTGCAGTCCATGGGGTCGCTAACAGTCGGACAGACTGAGAGACTTCACTTTCACTTTTCTCTTTCATGCATTGGAGAAGGAAATGGCAACCCACTCCAGTATTCTTGCCTGGAGAATCCCAGGGACGGGGGAGCCTGGTGGGCTGCCGTCTATGGGGTTGCAAAG
>SJYX01022396.1:49009-60593 GCA_006410675.1 Oreotragus oreotragus
GTCTATGGGGTCACACAGAGTCGGACACGACTGAAGTGACTTAGCAGCATGTCCATTGAGTCAGTGATGCTGTCTAACCATCCCATCCTCTGCCACCCTCTTCTCCTCCTGCCCTCAATCTTTCCCAGTATCAGGGTCTTTTCCAATGTGTCAGCTATTCATATCAATACCAAAAGCTGGGTGCTAGGACCAGTACCAAGGAAATATTTCATGCAAAGATGGCCTCAATAAAGGACAGAAATTGTATGGACTTAACAGAAGGAGAAGATATTAAGAAGAGGTGGCAAGAATACATGGATGGCATCACCGACTCAATGGACATGAGTTTGGATAAACTCCGGGAGTTGGTGATGGACAGGGAGGTCTGGAGTGCTGCAGTCCATGGGGTTGCAGAGTCAGACACGACTGAGCAACTGAACTGACTGAACTGAACTAGGACCAGCAGCATCAGCATCACCTGGGATCATTTAGGCCTCCCACCCCTCTCCAGGACCTCATGAGTCGAGCTCTGCGTCGTAACAACGTGCCGGATGTGCACATTCATGTGCACACTGGAGCTTGGGAAGTGCTGCCCTGGGGGAGCCAGCACATCCAAATGCATCTCAGAGAGTGGAGCCAGCAGCATCTGCCCACCTCTGCCTAGAGAGCTGCCTTGGGCAGGGACACGTACTGAAGGGAATTGAGTAGCTCTTTGAATTTCATGCAAGAGGTCGCAGTTAGACCATGATCCTCAAGTGATTTTTTTCAGATGGAGGGAACCAGTGAAAGGACTGAGAGAGAAAGGTGTGCTGTGATTATTTGGAGAACAAACATACGTTATATTTGGAGGTTTCAAAACCAATACAGGTTTGAAGAAAGGGGAAAAGAGCCTTGTGTTACCCACAAACCCTCTTTGGGTAGTACTATCAACAGAACATTTTAGTAGCCAGAGGCTGGAAAGGCCTTGGGAAGACTTGACATTGTGAGCAGCCAGCAGGATCTTTACTAGAAGCAAATATATCAACAAGTGCATAGGATATAGTTGGGCTTCCCAGGTGGTGCTAGTGGTGAAGGACCTGCCAGCCAATGGAGGAGACACGAGAGGTGTGGATTTTATTCCTGGGTTGGGAAGAAGGCATGCCGTCCCTGGAGGAGGGCATGGCAACCCACTCCAATATTCTTGCCTGGAGAATCCCATGGATAGAGTAGCCTGTTGGGCTGCAGTCCATAGCGTTGCAGAGGTGGACATGACTGAAGCAACTTAGCATCCATGCATAGTCAATAACGTTTTTTCCTAATACTCTTAGGGAAATAGATTTAGAAAGAAACGGACCTCAGTTTATCTCTGTGTAATTTTGGATTTTACTTTCATACATTTTTGTACTCTGCAAGTTTTCTGCAGGGATTATAGGTAAATATAAGTAGAAAAATGCAGTGAGATGGAAATCACGCCCATCTCCTTCACATTCTCCTGTGTTTTCTAAAGTTTCTCTGTCAAGCAGATATTCACTTGTACTCAGGAGGGAAATAAGAAGATGCAGGGGATGTCGCATCAGAAAAGCTGTGTTCCAGAGGGACCCCTGCCTGTCCCAGCTGTGCCTGCCGTGGTGACCTGCCCTTGTCTCACTCCTATGTTAAGTGTGATGGTGTCAGCCATCCTGGGGGTGTGGGAGGAGGTGGGGAAAGATACAGGGCATGGAGGACCTGTGAACTCTACTTGCTACTTGAGTGGGAGAGCAGAGGTGACCTCACAGGGCCAGGCAGAGTCCTTCCTCAGAGCTCATCCAGTCGCTCTCCTCGGCCTGTCCAGGAGGTGGTCAGTGGAGAGTGTCTGCCTCGGGCTCCTTCCAGGGAAAGCTTCAAGTCTCTGAACAGGACTTTCCTCTCCACAAAAGAGGCCAATGTGACAGAGAGAATTCCTGAAATTTTCTTAACAGAGGCAGTCTGTCAGGCAAGAGCAGCATCTCTCATTTATGCAACCAGGCTCGGGCCGTGCTGTTTTCTACTGAGTCTTCCCAGAATGACAGTGGCATCCTTGAGACAAATTCTTTAAGTTTCTATATGAAGAATGATGATCTGAGTTTCAGACAACAATAAAACCCAAAAGGATAGACTTCTGAGATCTGTAGTAGATCTGACTAATGAATAAATCAGGTGGTCTAGAAGGCCAATAGATGAGAGACCCTTCTTTTTACACTGACTGAAATATTTTGCTGAAGAGCTTCATGTGTGAAGCCCCTTGGTCCTGAAAGTTTGGTGCATAAGCCCTAGGGGTGGCTGTGACAAGGAGCCACAGACTGGGGTGTGGCAAGGCACTTTTTGACTTGCAGACTGGGGTGCTGTGATTCAAGTCAGTCAATAGGCTGATCAGAGTCCCTGGCTTCTCCTACTGTCAGTACAGATGTGAGGTGGAAACCTGAAGGGTGCTGGCTGAGGTGTGACTTGGCAGGTAGATCTCTCATCTGGAGATCTAATGTCTGATGACATGACAACAGTGCAAGCAACCTCGTGACATCAAAGTCCCACTCTTACATTTTGGAAAAAAAAAAAAAAAAGTGGAGAGAGAGAGGCTCTAGGGCAGGATCAGATCTTCCAGTTTTAGGAAAATATCTCATTTTGCGGATATGGAATGTCAGGCCTTCTGTTGAACTAGGACTATAAGCTAGGAATATCTCTGATTTATTTTCTAATAGCCTTGACCTTCATCAAACACAAGCCAGGCCATTGGTTGGCTTCTCTGCCCTTGTTTGTGCCTTTGGTTTTGACAGACAGTAGTCAATGTGGCGGCCAACAAACAGTGGCTGGGCCAGCTGTCCCCGGGGTCTGGCCATACGGTTCTCTTCCCTCTCTGTCTCCATGACTGTTCGTGGGGCTCAGCTGGGCAGAAACTCAGAGAGGCAGCTGGGGAGGGGGGTCTGCCGGTTGGTGGGAAAGAAACCAGAGACCCTTGCTGGCACACAGACAGACTATAACTCCCTGCCTGTCAAAGCGAGGAAGGCAAGCCAGCCCTTCCTTCCTTCCCCACGTCCTTGCCTATCAGTGTGCATGCTGCCCTGTAACCACTGATTCTCTCCTTCCAGGATGTATTTTCACTAGTTTGCACTTGGTAAAAAAAAAAAAAAAAAAGGTAGTAGGTTCATGGTCAAGGGGACACAGTGTATTTTGCCATGGACAGGGCTTGAAGGCTAAACTCTAGCCTTCTATAGCTTGGGGAGAAAATTCTGGTGCACAAGAAAAGATCACACACAAAAATATTCCTAGCTATATGTTAGTGACTCATTACTTTCTAAGGATTGATGTAGGTGCTCTATATGTAAATTTTGAGAATCTAATGTAGAAGGATATGCAAATATGACAACATTGTTTATTTCCATTGCTTAGAAGAAGCAAGCTCTTCATTTCTGGGGGAAGGAAGGCCACTATGGCTCTTCTGATGCCTGAGCCTTCCATCCCTGAGGAAAGATCAACCAGCTCTTTGATGGGCTATTGGCTTCATAAAGCATCCAGCACGTCTCCCCTAGAGCCACTAAGCCTCCTTGTGAAACCAAAGCATAGAAAGATAAGCTGTTTTCTTTTTAAGGGTTGAGAAACAAAGGCTGAAGGCAGAGAAGAATGGAGTGCTCCAGGAGTCAGGGTAAGGAAGGAGGGAGTGGTTAGTATATTCCGATGGTGATAAAATCTGAGCCCATATGTTCCCAGCATTCTAGAAGGTGCTGGAGTTTGGAGGGAAATGGCTCAGGGCTTCATGTGAGTGCTGGAATTCAAAAGCAATGAGTCCCCCAAGGTCAGTTAGGCAGAGAGGTAGTGCAGCCAATGGAGGGACCATCTGCCTATGATAAAGCTGTGTGAGTGTGGCCAGATGGATCTTCAGAGGTCATCCCAGTGGGCTGGTAAGCTGAGACCTCCCCCTCCCCGATCTCCTTGATTGGATTCCTGGATTACCAGGTCAAAGGGTCAGAAACCATGATAGCATGACAGATTCTAGACTGCTCATGACACGGGTGAGTGGAGAGCGGAGCTTGGATTTGACATGATTTAGGAAAAAAGGAAAACCGCCACCACCACGACTACCCTGGCAGTCCCAAACAGGCAAAAGCAAACATTTTGGAATCAACACACATCTGGTAACATTATAGAGAAAAACAAAGGGATAATAATGAAATTAATACGGGGGGAGATAGGGTAATATGGTGGGCAGTAGGCGTAGAATTGCAGTAGAATTGCAAGATAAAATAGAGGACACTCAGTTCCATTTCAATTTCAGATAAACAAAAGATATCTCAGTGAAAGTATTTCCAAATATTGCATGGGACAAACTTATGATTTAAAAGTCACTTATTTTTTATCTAAAATTCAATTCTTGTATTTTTATTTGGCAAATCTGGCCATTCTACTTCTAAGATACAGTGATGTTCTGTTTCTTGACCATGGCTATTCTATTTTTTTACTGAGAAATGTACATATGTTTTATATGTTCTTGTGTATGTTATTTTTCATACTGAATTTTTGTGTAAGGGTTCTCACAGCTGGTGAGTAGTAGTCTGAATTGGTCCGACCCCGAAGTCTGTAAAAATGCCTGTGCTATGCAACAAAAAACAACGTAGGTCAAAATCTCCTGGGGCTCACAGGAAACTTGTGAGGGATGGTCAAGTCAGTCTGACAGTGAGGTAATGAGTAAAAAGTTTTCTAGAAAAGACTAGAAGGAATCAACAGACACCATCCTTGAGAGGACACATCTGTTGGAACATCTGACAAGGATTTTAAAGCAGCCATTACAAAAATGCTGTGACAGGCAATTATGCACATGTTTGAAATAATGAAACAAAATTTAAAAATCTCAGAAAAATGAAGATACAAAGAAGAAACAAGTGAAATTTTGAGTAGTCCAAAATACAGTAACAAAATGAAAAACTTAATGGGGCCCAACAGTGGAATGGAGAGGGCAAATAAAGGGATCTATGAACTTGAGGGAAAAAATAATAGAAATTACCAATCTGAGCAATGGAGAAAAGAGAGGCTGTAAAAGAAAAAATGCGCAGAACTTTTCAGGGACCCATGAAATTATAACAAAGTATCTGACATTTATGTCATCAGAATCTCAGAGAGGAGAAGGTGGAAGGGTCTGAAAAAGTACTCAAAGAAATGATAGCTGAAAACTTCCCAAATTTGGGAAAAATTGGGAAACACACAGATTCAAGAAGCTGAGAGAATTCCAAATAGGCTATATCAAAAGAAATCTACACCATGACTCATTATGATCAAACATCAGAAAACTAAAGATAAAAACAAATAATCTTGAAAGTAATAAGAGAGAAATGCCACTTTTCCAAAGAGGAAAAATGGTTTCAAAGACAGTGGGTCCTTCTCAGAAATCATGGAGGCCAGAATGAAGTAGCACATTTTTCAGGAGCTGAAAGAAAATAACTGTGCATTCTCCATCCTGTGAAGTTATCTTTCAGGAAGGGAAATTAAGACATTCTTAGATAAAGGAAAACTAAGAGAATTTATCACCAGCAGACCTACCCCCACAAGATTGGCTCTCAGAAGTTCTTGAAACAGAAAGGAAATGATAAAAGAAGGAACCTTGGAACATCTGGAGGGAAAAAAGAACAATGGAAAGAGTAAAACATATGAGTGAATATAATAGACTTTCTTTTCCTTAAGTTTTCTGAATTACATTTGTCAATCCAAGCAAAAAGCATAACCTTGTCTGATGTGGATTTCAATGTTTGTAGAGGAAATAACTGAGAACATTATAAACAATGGCCGGGGTGAGGATAACAATGAGACTTAAAGGGAGATAAGATTTCTGCACTTCAGTCAAACTTGTAAAATGTTGGCACCAGTAGATCCTGGTGGTGATCTGTACTTTGATTGTGATGGTGGTTACAGAAATCTAAGCATGTGATATAATGTAATAGAATTATACACATACATTGTACCGATGTCAATTTCCTGGTTTTAATATTATGTTATAGTTATGTAAGACGCAACCATTGGGGGAATTAGGTGAAGGGTACATGGGAACTCTGTCACATCATTGCAATTTCCTGTAAATCTGTAATTATTTCAAAATAAAAAGTTTGAGATAGAGAATGAGCAGAGGGTTATGATTCTTGTTTTTTCTGGTGTAGTTTGACTCTAGGATGTGCGGAAAAACTCCAAGTGGTTATAAGATGTCTGAATTAAGTTCTGGCTGGAGAGAGTACACCACTGATGAACTGAGGCGTCTGTGGGTCAGCCTGCAACAAGATGAATCTGGGTCTGAAACACATGCTGGTTTCCTGTGCCTTTCAAGGGAATCAATATATTGACTCTCATTTACCTAGCCATATGTGGTCAGGACACAGTTTATCTAGTCTCTCTGCATCAAAAGACACTGCATTGAGGGGGCTAATTGAGAGGTCACCAGTCCAGTTTTCCTAGGGAAGAACAGGGCACAAAATAGAATGTCTCTTTCTTTGGAATTTCCTTCTCTTCCCTCTAGCCTTCACCTTCTGCTTACATAGTTTGGTTTGTCCCGGTAATGTACACACCACGGGCATCAGGCCTCTGTAAGTCCTCTCAGCGCTACCTCCAAATTCTCTTTCAAAATTTCCAGCTCTTTTCTTTGCCTATGACCATTTTCCTTGTCTAGGCAACCTCAAGGCCCACGTGAATTGCTTCAATATTCTCTTCTTGGTCTCCTTCTTCTGTCTTGCACCCTTCAAATTTGTTCTCCATCCATCAGCCCGAGTGATATTCTAAAAATGTACAGCAGCTCACATGACATCCTCACCCAGCACCTCTGATAGCTCCCCTTGGATTTGGAATAAAACCTCCACTTGTTACCAGGGCCTTCAAGATCCTGCGTGACCTGGCCCCTGCCAGTTTCTCTAGCCTCATCTCAGTGATTCTTGTGGTCTTAGGCACATTGGTTGCTCTCCTGTCGCTTCCCCAGCCACACTGTTTCCCACCTGAAGCTTCACCCCACTCCTCGGAACAGACCTCTTGCTGCTCTTTGTGCATCTGATTCTTGCTTACCCTTGTGTTACAACTGCAATGCCCCACGTCCAAGGGGCCTTCTTTAACTCCCATCTCAAGCAGTTCCCACGTCATTGACTCCCCATTACATCAGACTGTTAATTTTCTCCTTAGCATATATACTTTCCAATGACTCTAGTTGCTTTCTTGGTTATTGCTGGTCATTCTGCTAGAAATTAAGCTGTATGAGGGCAGGAACTTAGCATTCCTATTCACTGTGGTAGCCTCCGTTCAGTTCAGTTCAGTCGCTCAGTCGTGTCTGATTCTTTGCGACCACATGAATCGCAGCACGCCAGGCCTCCCTGTTCATTACCATCTCAGACTGTTCACTCAGACTCACATCCACTGAGTCCGTGACGCCATCCAGCCATCTCATCCTCGGTTGTCCCCTTCTCCTCCTGCCCCCAATCCCTCCCAGCATCAGAGTCTTTTCCAATGAGTCAACTCTTCGCATGAGGTGGCCAAAGTACTGGAGTTTCAGCTTTAGCATCATTCCTTCCAAAGAAATCCCAGGGTTGATCTCCTTCAGAATGGACTGGTTGGATCTCCTTGCAGTCCAAGGGACTCTCAAGAGTCTTCTCCAACACCACAGTTCAAAANCCAAAGTACTGGAGTTTCAGCTTTAGCATCATTCCTTCCAAAGAAATCCCAGGGTTGATCTCCTTCAGAATGGACTGGTTGGATCTCCTTGCAGTCCAAGGGACTCTCAAGAGTCTTCTACAACACCACAATTCAAAAGCATCGATTCTTCGGCACTCAGCTTTCTTCACAGTCCAACTCTCACATCCATACATGACCACTGGAAAAACCATAGCCTTGACTAGACGGACCTTAGTCAGCAAAGTAATGTCTCTGCTTTTGAATATACTATCCAGGTTGGTCATAACTTTTCTTCCAAGGAGTAAGCGTCTTCTAATTTCATGGCTGCAGTGATTTTGGAGCCTCCCAAAAAATAAAGTCTGACACTGTTTCCACTGTTTCCCCATCTATCTCCCATGAAGTGATGGGCCCGGATGCCATGATCTTTGTTTTCTGAATGTTGAGCTTTAAGCCAACTTTTTCACTCTCCTCTTCCACTCTCATCAAGAGGCTTTTTAGCTCCTCTTCACTTTCTGCCATAAGGGTGGTAGCCTCAACTCAGTAAATATTCGCTGACCTCCTACACTATTGTGAGAATGTAAATTGGTGCAGTCTCTATGGAGAACAGTGTAGAGTTTACTTGGAAAACTAGAGTTAGCATGTGATCTTGCAGTCCCACTCCTGGGCACACATCTGGAGGAAACTGATTTGAAAACATACAGGCATCCCAGCATTTGTGGCAGCGCTATTCACAATAGCCAAGGTACAGAAACAACCTGGATGTCCACAGACAGATCAAGAAGATGTGGTGTTTATGTGCGCACACACACAGTGGAATATTACTCAGCCACAAAAAGAATGAAATCACGCCATTTGCAGCAACATGAAACAAACTAGAAATTGTCTACATCCTTGGCGTTTACAGAGCCTTTCGAATTGTGTGCCTCCTGTAACAGATGAGAAGCAGCAAGCTCCCTCAGGGTCATCCTGCTGGCAGCAGGCAGGCTCTGGATTTCAGATCCTGCAGCCTCTGGCACCGTGCTTTGGAGCAAGTGTCACCATTTTTGCCTGCAGCTGGGTAGCTCTCACTGTTTAGCCAGAGGCCGGGATTGCTGCCATTCTGTACCGGCTCTGCCCCCTGAACTTCAAGAAGCAAAGGAGAGACTTCCCTGGTGGTCCAGCAGCTTATATTCTGCATTCCCAATGAAGGGGCCCAGGGTTGAGCCTTGGTCAGAGAACTAGATCCCATGGGCTGCAATTAAGATTTCCAATGCAATCACTAAAGCTTCAGCGTGCTGCATCTAAGACCCGGTGGTGCCAAATAAATAAATGATTTTTTAAAGTTTACTATTAAAATGAAAGAAGCAATGCAGACAGGACAATTCAAGGCGATGGAAGAGAAACAGAGGCAGGAATGTAGATGGAGAGTAAATAAACGGAAGCCTCTTTTAACAGAGCTGGCACCCTGGAGGTGTCAGCTTGTCGAACTCCAGCATGTTCCACTCCACAGAGCGACCGGGCAGGGCCTGGTCCATTTTATCGAGAGTCTGTGGGCCTCTGTGGCCCCTCTGGGTGCTGTGTGCTCTGAAACCCAGCCACCCGCTTGCTGGACTGTATTTTCCTGTGCCGGCCTCCTTTTCCTCGGTCATTTTGAAGAGGTTGAGATAATGATGAGAGAATTTCAAAGGCCACTCTTGGTAGTCACTCTCCTCTTGTTTCAAAAGAATCGTGGTATTCAAGTGACTAACAATCTCAGTTTCCCCAAAGCATCCATCGGAGTGAGAATGTTACCATAGAAATTCCACTTTCATCTACCTTTAATCATGTGGCAAATTACCTTATTAACTACCAGGGGGTCTTGTCTTATTACTGAATTAAGCCATCTCTTTCTTTTCTTATTATTAAAACCACATGGGTTTTAACTTCTGTGTGGTTGTAGATGCTTTCTTCATTCTTTGGGTGTCTGCAGAATAATAGCTGCATGAAAGAATTTCTGTTATTTTGTGTTGACGAGTAAGGGTTAGCAACATTAAATACAAGGGGTGGGAGGGAGCCTTGGTGGAGTCTGTCTGGACAGGCTCACTCTGGCCAGTGAGGTAACGGCCACTTGGGTGGTATGGAACTCTGAGATGTGTACCCGTCACTTACTGCTTTCTCTCACCCAAACATCTGGAATACCAAATCCTGTCATTAGACAGCCCAAATGTTAGAAAAACAAAAGGACAGAAATTTAAAAAATAAAAGAAAGAAAACCCAGTGCCCTCCAAATGGCTGGAGAAAGTCTCATTATTGCTGGTAGGAAATTAGACATGTAAGGTTATACTTCAAAGCAACTATTTTTATTACAAGAGGCTTAATGTTTTGATTTATTGGGCTTCAGAGCAAGATTGCAACAAATATTTCCACCTCAAAGAAAAGAGGAATCAGGCCTCTGAGCAGTCTGTTAAGTGGACTGAGCAGCCTAGAAGTAGCTGAAAAATCAAGTTTGTTGCAACAGGAGTTGGAATGATGAAAACTGTATGCATCTGCTCAAAGTCCCTGGAACGGGGCCGCTTCAGTACACATGCCGCTGCTTCAGTACACATGCCTCAAAGAAATGATGTAATCGTGTGGGAATTTTCTTCTCATCAAAGGTCAGTAGGAAAATTTTGTAAAAGGAAAGAGCTGAAATTGTTAGAAAGTCTGTGTTACCTTTCTTAAAAGGTCAGTCCCTAAGCAGCGTCTGAGTATAAGCCTACATTTCAGTCTGAGGCACCATTCAAGAGGGATGCTAAGAATGTAGTGTGGGTTCTGGGGAATCTATAAAGATAACTGCAGAATGAAATGTAGGGTCTGGAGACAAAGTTGAAAGAATTTAGAATATTCAGACGTTGCGGGTCGGGGTGGGGGGGTGGACACAACTTAAGAGGGTTTAAGCTGACTCATTGGAAAAGACCCTGATGCTGGGAAAGATTGAGGGCAAGTGGAGAAGGGGGTGACAGAGAATGAGATGGTTGGATGGCATTACTGACTCGAGGGATATGAATTTGAGCNGGACACAACTTAAGAGGGTTTAAGCTGACTCATTGGAAAAGACCCTGATGCTGGGAAAGATTGAGGGCAAGTGGAGAAGGGGGTGACAGAGAATGAGATGGTTGGATGGCATTACTGACTCGAGGGATATGAATTTGAGCAAGCTCCAGGAGACAGTGATGGACAGAGAAGCCTGGCAAGCTGCAGTCCATGGGATCGAAAAGAGTTGGAGACCACTTAGCAACTGAACAAGGGCATTAGGTTATCCTCAAGAGTTAGATTAGTAACCATTTTAGGGAGAAGAAGCAGTAGGTTGCATTAAATGGTAACTCATCTTGACTTATCTCCATCTAGACATGAACTTTTTTCTCTAATATGGCCCATTCTGAATAGAATAAGTCAGAGGGAGGTTTCTGGGAGAATGTGCATTACTGAATTTGGAAATTGATTTTCTCAGACAGGTTGTAGAGTTGTCTTCTCTGCAGTTCTCTGAATAAAGAAGAACGTATCCTCCCAGATGTGGGAACAGATGTTAGCGGGAAGAGCAGAGGCTGTGATGTGAGGCTCAGAGCTTGGGATGTAGTCTCAACTCTGCTGCTAATGAGCTCTGTGACTTTGGCCAAATCACTTCTTTGGGCCCCAGTTTCTCATCTATACAATGAGATTGGACAAGGTGGTTGAAAAGAACTCATGCAGTGTATTTTGATTTAAAATGGAAAGCAGAATAACCCTAGCGGAGCAATGAGGTCCTTCTTAGTTTTTTCTTATGACTCTACTGCTCAGGAGGGAAGTTGGAGTATATGTGTGTAGGGATGTGTGAGTGTGTGTGTGTGTGTGTGTGTGTGTTGGAGGGAGGGTAAGGAGACTCTACATGCACCATTGTTGTTCAGTTCAGTTCAGTTCAGTCACTCAGTCGTGTTGGACTCTTTGTGACCCCATGAATTGCAGCACGCCAGGCCTCCCTGTCCATCACCATCTCCCGGAGTTCACT
>SJYX01022396.1:63198-110264 GCA_006410675.1 Oreotragus oreotragus
GATCACTAATCTAGAGCCAGACATCTTGGAATGTGAAGTCAAGTGGGCCTTAGAAAGCATCACTAAGAACAAAGCTAGTGGAGGTGATGGAATTCCCATTGAGCTGTTTCAAATCCTGGAAGATGATGCTGTGAAAGTGCTGCACTCAATATGCCAGCAAATTTGGAAAACTCAGCAGTGGCCACAGGACTGGAAAAGATCAGTTTTCATTCCAATTCCAAAGAAAGGCAATGCCAGAGAATGCTCAAACTAACGCACAATTGCACTCATCTCACACGCTAGTAAAGTAATGCTCAAAATTCTCCAAGCCAGGCTTCAGCAATATGTGAACCGTGAACTCCCTGATGTTCAAGCTGGTTTTAGAACAGGAAGAGGAACCAGAGATCAAATTGCCAACATCCGCTGGATCATGGAAAAAGCAAGAGAGTTCCAGAAAAACATCTATTTCTGCTTTATTGACTATGCCAAAGCCTTTGACTGTGGGGATCACCATTGTCGCTAAGCTGTGTCCTACTCTTTGCAACGCCATGGACTGCAGCACATCAGGCTTCCCCGTCCTTTACTGTCTCCCAGAGCTTGCTCAAATTCATGTCCATTGAGTCGGTGATGCCATCCAACCATCTCACCCTCTGTCACCCCCTTCTCCTCCTGCCCTCAATCTTTCCTGGCATCAGAGTCTTTTCCAATGAGTCGGCTCTAAGAATGTTCATAAGACTATAGGTGTAATTTGAAAGTATATAAATGACTTTAGTCTTTAAATGCCATGCAAAGGAATTCTAAAGGTGAATGCTTAGTAAATTGAATAATTACTGCCACATATATCTGTTTTGTAAGCACACATTGTCACTTGTTGGGTGCTTGCTGCAGGGCTGAATGCCATGCTGAGCTTCATAAATGTGTGCATGAATTCACAGCTAGAATCATGCAGCATCGAGTGTCTCCACAGTTTAAACTAAGAACAGAGATAAGGAAGCTTCCACAGAATGAGCCTGAAATGCTACAGAACTCTGCTAGGCTTTTTGCACCACGGAAGACAGGTAAATCTTGTCCAGGTAAATTTTAAACATTTTCATAAAGATGCTTGACTGAGCATTAAATTTTTGAATAGTTAGGAGGCCCTCAATAAATTTCAATTGAGTGGTTGAACAGGATAGGGAAAAATCTCTCTGAACTAGAAACTTGGACTTAATAGAAAGTCCCAGTCTCGAAAACTTTGTGCTGCTGGCCCACCCTCTTCTGTTACTGAGGGAAGCCGGACAGTGAGTAGGAGAGAGTTCTGGAAACCACAGGACTGATGGCCAGACAAGCAGCTCACATTGACCAAGCAGGTCCAGGTCGTGGAGAAGCTTCTAGAGACATGGTCCTGGTGAGCGGGGAGAGAAGAGGAAAGCCAGGGTGTGCTATTTGCCCTCCAATGCCCACCTCCCCAAACTCAGCAACTGACAGTCACTGGGGCTTCCAGTTCTGGACTTCAAAGCATTTAGAAAATGTTCATAAACATGTTCAGGATCCCATGGTGTTAGTAAAACATTTTTATAAGATTATAAAATAAAGAAAACTGGCACAGGTTTTGTTTGAACAAGTGTGGCGGCCCTTCCTTTTCCTCACGTGAGAGACTCTTAAACAAGTCTTAGTAATTGCTCTGTGGGAATTTGGCCTCTTAATTTTTGAAAACACAGTCAAATCCAAGCAAATCTCTAAACCCTGTAGATGAGAGGCCCTAAACCTCAGACAAATGGGGAGAGAGTTTTGGATGAAAGATGGCTCTGCTCAGGCTATGGTGTGAGAAACAGAATGAAAAGGGAGATAATGGGATTCTTGCTTTGATCCTTGGTTATGCCGGAACATGAGACTTTCGGAGGGTTTCTTCATCCAAAGAGCCCCGACTGCTTCTCTAGAAAGTCAGTCGACCTGACCATTCACAAACTAGTTGTTTCCACAAAAGTGAGGCATAAAACATCCTGGTTGAGGGGAATTCATTGTTTGCCACTTTTAAAAACACTTATTTTAATTGAGTTTCGGTGCCGCTCCCTCTTTGTGTGTGGGCTTCTCTCTCATTGCGGTGAGTGGGGGGCTACTCTCTTGCTCTGGTATGAAGCTGCTTATTGTGGTGGCTGCCCTTGTGGCAGAGCTCTGCCCCTAGGGTGCACGGGGCTTGGTAGTGTGAGCACTCGGGCTCAACAGTTGCGGCTCCTGGGCGCTAGAGCACAGGCTCAGGAGTTGAGGCACACAGGCTTAGTTGCTCTGCAGCCTATGGGTCTTCCCAGATCAGGGACTGAACCCATGTCTCCTGCATTTGCAGGTGGATTTCTTTTTCTTTTTCTTTTTTTTTTACCTCTGAGCCACCAGGGAAACCCTCATTGTCACTTTTAACAGCTAAAAACTTAAGGGAAAGTAAGGGTGGAAACACAATTACTTTTTTTGTGACAAAATACAATACAAATTATACGTAACTTCCTCCTCTGGGCCTTGAGGGAATTTTTCTAAAGTCCCAGAAATCTATGCCCTGCATCTGTTGGGATTTAAGCATGGATGGGGGATGACAGGATGGAATTATTACTTTAGGAAGCTGCGGCCGGAGACCCTCATCTTCCTGGCTTTTGTTTACTGGTTTTGAAGACATGCCTCCCAACGGGCATGTATGTGGTCAGTCGTGTCCAACTTTGTGATCCAGTGGACTGTAACCTACCAGGCTCCTCTGTCCATGGCATTCTCCAGGCAAAAATTTTGGAGAGAGTTGCCATTTCCTCCCCCAGGAGATCTTCTCACCTTAGGGATCGAACCTGTGTCTCTTGCATTGGGGTGGATTCATTACCACTGAATCACCTGGGAAGCCCTTAAAGGGGGTATTGGCTGAAGTAAATAGTCGTAACATGAGCAGTTGAAGCTCCTCTCAGGGAAGTTAGAAGGATTGTGTTCTTTCTTCTAGGAAAAGAGAACAATGGGAGGAGATTTATTTAAGCAGTCAGTATGGCTCCCTGATAAGAGGCAACCATAGAGTTGGGTCCCTATGTTTCTAGTTAAAGACCAGGCACAAGGATGGGCAACAAGATCAAAGTTTCTTTAGGGCAAAATTGCTGACATTCCTGAAATAGCCCCAGATTCCTCACATCCCAGTAAACCAGAATCAAGTTCACTGGCCTGTGAAGAGGACGCATTACAGCCTTCAGTTCTTTTATTACCTTGACTTTCAGCTCATTGTCCTGTCTGACCTCCTCTTAAACTGAAGAGTAATGACTGCTGATCTGACCATTGTCCTCTGCAACCAAAGATGGCAGGGGTCAAGATCTGTGGCTACAGAGAATCTAATTCTCAAGAAAGTCTAAACGAAGGCTCCCTTCCTGCGGTTAAACATTTAGACAAATAAAGACAGCCCGCATGTAAAATAATCTCAAAGAAAAATCAAAGGAAGTGAGACTCATAATTGTCCCATTAAGGTTTCCAGGGGTTCCAGGGGTGATAACACACATACAAACTTTAAAAACCAAGAACCTTCTCAGGGTCCTGGCTGTAGTATGTGCTACCTAGCAATAGTACCATTTGCCCTGCTGGGGCCACATACCAATGTCCAGGGGCTTTTGGTATGCTACCTTCCTATCTTCACTGTTGCTACCAGTTTTCGAGGTGTCAGAGGGGGTCAGGTTCCATGTTGCAATGAAGAGACTAATTTTCCTTTCCACTCGAGGACTAATGGGCTAAAAACCGCATGGTTGCTGCCCAGAGTCTCACAAAGTCCTTCAGTCGCTGTTCTAACCCACTCCCCTGGGAGCTTAGTTAACACCAGCCTAAGAGGAAGGGTGGAAATATAAAACAGGCTCTCCTCCTTCTAGCAAGCTGTCTCTCATGCTCTGTCAGGAGTGGGAGCTTTGGAAAACAAAAACAAATGTACAACCTCTCAACTTTCTTTCCCACAGTTAGCCCCTAAAACAAAATTTTCCATGCCTCTCCACTCAAGACACATACATGCTAGAAATAACAATAGTCATTATTAATATTATTGAATGTTAATAATAGATGGGACTTCCCTGGTGGCTCAGATGGTAAAGAACCTGCCTGCAATGTAGGAGACTCAGATTCAATCCCTGGGTTGGGAAGATCCCCTAGAGAAGGAAATGGCAACCCACTCCAGTGTTCTTGCCTGGAGAAATCCATGGACAGAGGAGCTTGGCAGGCCACAGTCCATGTGGTCGCAAAGAGTCGGACACAACCTAGAGACTAATATTTTCATTTTTTTTCACTTTTAATAATGGATATCCCAGCCTTTCAGTTCTGAGTATTGATTGGCCGTTTTGTAGCACAAATGGAATTCTGTGCTTAGCATCTTATAGTAGTGAAAACCAAGACAGGAAGTGATTTTATCTGTGGTCATGTGACAACTAAGTGTAGGCTGGGCTCAGATACCAATATCTTGAGGTCATCACGACACAAGCTCCCACAAACTGCCGACGCAGTGTTCATTCAGTTGAGGGAGGCAATCATCAGTGCATTCTAGTATTTGAAAAAAGCAAATAATAAACTCCATCTGAATTGTAATACCGGTGGCCCTCCATAGACTGCATTAGAGGAGAAACACCACAAGACGGTATTTCTTACTAGTAATTTTATGGTTTCCAGTTAAGATTATTTAGCAGGAGAGGCTGTCATGGAACACTGGGAGACTTCTCAAAAGGTATTTCAGGGTTGTGCCTGGGAAGGTTAATGAAAGTATGTGTCAAAAGGGTTCTGCTGTGTGCAGTGAGGGGGTATGCAATCCATCAAACCAAAGCATAATCAAAGGCATAATAGGGGGAAATATAATTATAACTTATACTTACTCTTAGAGTCCAGACCTCATGCTTGCAACCTCCCACTTCAAACTCACATGAAAATGAAAGCAAATCTGCTGTATTTCAGACAAAAGAGCATTGGATTTATGAGTGAGAAAGCTGATGGGGTGGGGGGTGGGTCTATGGGGAAGACTTAATTGTAGCACTGAAAGAATCCACTGAATAAACCACTCCAAGCATTATAGACTCCAGACACAGCCCTGTTAACATAATGGTCCCACCAATTTCCAGAAACATAATAACCCATCAGGCGAGAGAAGTTTGTTCTAGTCACTAAAGGCTCTACTTCGTATTGATTCCAGTTTAATAACATTCCCACATATCTGGAAATAGACAGTACATTCATTCTCTCTCCTTTAATAAACACTATGCTCTTAAGAGAGTAAGCCTCCAGGGACTGAACCTCAGGCGGCAACCTTTAGCCCAGATCATCTTTCTATTTCAGTAGATGCTAGGGCTGCAAGAGGTATGATCTTTCACAGCCCCAAGAACCAGATACAAAAAAATTAGTCTCAGAAACAAGCCACAGGGACAAGGGAAGGCCGTGGGTAGTAAGACGGGGGAATGTACCTCACTGACATCACAGGTCAGGGTCACTCGGAGGACAGGCCTGCTGTGCTCCACCCAGGGGTGTCATAACTCACGCTGCCATGGTGCCTTCTGGACCCGGCATACTTCCTCTACTAGCCCCGTAGGTCCCAGGCCTTCCATCTCAGGAAAGGTCAAGGTGGTATTTGTACCTAAGACCCATATCCTGTGTCGTGTGATGGTAAAGGGGCCACTGCTGTGTCCCTGGAGTATCTGGGGTGGAGAATTGTCTCCTGTGAACTCTGAGATACAGGAACCCTGGGATCTGGGGCAGAAAAGAGCAGAGAAGTGTCCTGGACCCACTAGCCACTTTTCTGTCCTTACTGCTAGGCGTCCAGAACACAGGCCTCTGGCCAAGCAGTCTGTCAGTGAGCAGGCAGACGGGCAACCATATGTTCATGGAGTGTCTACGGCGGTCATAGTCATGTGATAGAGGCAGGGGCAGCCTCAGACTAGTACTGTCCACTCCACCCTGGCATAGAAGGAAGAGCTGCTGACCCCATGGCCCCTTCCTGGTGGCCTCCAACTAAGACTGGCTGTAATTCCCATGGCTTCCCCATCAGTGATTTTTCCTTCATTGCCTAGTAGAGATTGCCACTATGACTTTTCCAGAAATAACCAAGAAGACCTTAGAGAGGCTGTGATTACTAAGAGAATTTTAAAAGAAAGTTTTTGAAGTCAATCCCCACTCCCTGCCCAGACACCCCCACCCTTACCCACTCCAACACACACACACACACACACCCCCACACACACATACCGACAACCCACTCACAGAATTTACCAGTTAATAAAGGCAGGGAAAACCTTCCTGAAGCTGAAACTATTTGGGGAAATTGTCACCTATATTCCTTATATCCAAGCTTTTCTCTTTGCCAAAAGTTGCTTGAAGTGAAGTAAAAGTCACTTAATCATGTCCGACTCTTTGTGACCCCATGGACTGTAGCCCACCAGGCTCCTCTGTCCATGGGGATTCTCCAGGCAAGAATACTGGAGTGGGGAGCCATTTCCTTCTTCAGGGGAACTTCCCCACGCAGGGATCGAACCTGGGTCTCCTGCACTGTAGGCAGATTTTTTATCATCTGAGCTACCAGGAAAGCTCAAGAGTTGCTTGATGAATTTTAAATATGCATCAGGAGAGCATCTCAGAACTTTGAAGGGACCAGATTATTTGAACGGGGGTTAAGGCAAAAAAAAAAGGAAAGAGAAGGATCAAACAGGGAGCTCAGGAAATCCCTGATCCATGCAGTCAGAGCAGGCTGGGCTGCAATTTTCTCCTGAAAAGTATGCAATACTAATTGCCTCCACCCAGAGTAATATTCTAAGCAGCAAATTAAGAAGCTTAAGAAGAAACAACCCTCAGTCACTGTGGATTAGAGGATGAGCAGCTTGGTAGTGTAAGATCCTGACTGATGTGACACAAGGCTGAACGTGAGAGCTGGAGGCACAGCATGCTGCCTCTGAAATGATGAGCAGCCCCTAAGTCAGAACTGGAAAGGAGCAGCTTGGGGGTTTTCTGGAAGCTTCACTAAGGAGATTTATGTAAGCAGACGTTTTTCTAGACAGCCCAGTCAGCCACTTGGAGAGCACCAGGGGCTGTTCCTAAAGACTTTGTCTTTCAGCGGATTTAGGTCAACCGCACTTAGATGGAAATTTTGGGGTTTTGCCATTGATCTTAAAGGAGTTGAATAAGTTCTCATACAATCATTCTTCATCCAAATGTGGTGCAGTAGAGTAGGGACAGAGAAATCCTGCAAGGCCTAGCGCCCTGGGTGAATTTCTTTGTACCTTTGGATCTTCCTTTTCTGGTCCTTCCCTGTTCCACAGTTTTGAATAAATGTGGTCCTAATAATAAAGGCTAACACTTAACTGAACGCTCATTTTCTGGTAGACTCTGTTTGGGCCTCACATTTACTTTTTTAATCTTTAAAGTGTTCCATGTAGTAAGTACTATGGTTATACCCATTTTACAGATGGGAAAACAAAGGTATGGAGATGTTGTGTAACCCATCCAAGGTCTCATAGCTACTAAAAGAGACAGGGAAGAGATTCAACCAGAGCTTGAGGTCTTGACCATAGTGTGTGTTTTTATATTTATATTTGGGAACTTCCAGCATTCTCATCTGGAAGCCATTTCCTTCTTCAGGGGAACTTCCCCACGCAGGGATCGAACCTGGGTCTCCTGCACTGTAGGCAGATTTTTTATCATCTGAGCTACCAGGAAAGCTCAAGAGTTGCTTGATGAATTTTAAATATGCATCAGGAGAGCATCTCAGAACTTTGAAGGGACCAGATTATTTGAACGGGGGTTAAGGCAAAAAAAAAAGGAAAGAGAAGGATCAAACAGGGAGCTCAGGAAATCCCTGATCCATGCAGTCAGAGCAGGCTGGGCTGCAATTTTCTCCTGAAAAGTATGCAATACTAATTGCCTCCACCCAGAGTAATATTCTAAGCAGCAAATTAAGAAGCTTAAGAAGAAACAACCCTCAGTCACTGTGGATTAGAGGATGAGCAGCTTGGTAGTGTAAGATCCTGACTGATGTGACACAAGGCTGAACGTGAGAGCTGGAGGCACAGCATGCTGCCTCTGAAATGATGAGCAGCCCCTAAGTCAGAACTGGAAAGGAGCAGCTTGGGGGTTTTCTGGAAGCTTCACTAAGGAGATTTATGTAAGCAGACGTTTTTCTAGACAGCCCAGTCAGCCACTTGGAGAGCACCAGGGGCTGTTCCTAAAGACTTTGTCTTTCAGCGGATTTAGGTCAACCGCACTTAGATGGAAATTTTGGGGTTTTGCCATTGATCTTAAAGGAGTTGAATAAGTTCTCATACAATCATTCTTCATCCAAATGTGGTGCAGTAGAGTAGGGACAGAGAAATCCTGCAAGGCCTAGCGCCCTGGGTGAATTTCTTTGTACCTTTGGATCTTCCTTTTCTGGTCCTTCCCTGTTCCACAGTTTTGAATAAATGTGGTCCTAATAATAAAGGCTAACACTTAACTGAACGCTCATTTTCTGGTAGACTCTGTTTGGGCCTCACATTTACTTTTTTAATCTTTAAAGTGTTCCATGTAGTAAGTACTATGGTTATACCCATTTTACAGATGGGAAAACAAAGGTATGGAGATGTTGTGTAACCCATCCAAGGTCTCATAGCTACTAAAAGAGACAGGGAAGAGATTCAACCAGAGCTTGAGGTCTTGACCATAGTGTGTGTTTTTATATTTATATTTGGGAACTTCCAGCATTCTCATCTGGCCCCGTGGAATCAAGTTGTTTTCTCCACGAGCACACATCTGCATGTACGTGAACTATGTCTCTGGTACTTCCCTGGGCCTTTCTGAGCCTCCATGCTCAGGGTTCTGTCTGCTGCCCAGAGTGAACTGAAATTTGCCCACCTAAAGCCAGTATCTGGGGGAATGACTGCTTTCCATCTGGAGGGGCTCTGGGCTACCCCCGCAACCCCTCCCCCCTCCACCACCACACACACACACAGCATCCACTGTTGGTACTGGCCTCTCAGTACCCAGGAAGGGGCACTAAGGCAGGGGGAGGCTTCTGAGGACACTGGCGGTATTCTCTTTAGATGGTCATTACAAGGGAGTTTGCCCTTGTAAACATTATAGTCATGTTGTTCATACGTGACTATGTTCTATGTCAGTAAAAACGCTTATTTAAGAGTGAAAGGGGGCAGTGAGCCAGAACACCAAAGTCAGCACAAGTCAGAAGCATGAGGAGGGCGAAGTGCCCCCTGAGTCCCACAGAGTGGAGGCGCCAGTGACCCCACCGACAGCCGTTTCCTGGCAGCAGGCTGGGCGGAAGAAGGTAAGCAGGGGAGCGAAACAGGAAGGGGTGGAGAGTGAGTGTGGCCATTCTTTGGAGATGTTGGCCTGAAAATGGTGCTCATCAGAGGGGCCAGAAGGAGCCCAGAAAAGATTTTGCTTTAAACGGAAAACATTCGAGCCTCTTGAGATCTAACAGGAAGCATCCAGGGAGAGGAACTGATTTTATATAATAGGAGGGTACCCGGTTTTATGTAACTGGTTGATAGGGTGTGGTGCCTAAGAATGTGACAGGAAATGGAGTTCAGACATAGGGTACTGGCTTTACATATGAGGAGGGCATTTATTTTTTTTATTTTTTATTTTATTTTTACTTTACAATACTGTATTTGTTTTGCCATACATTGACACGAATCCGCCACAGGTGTACATGAGTTTCCAATCCTGAACCCCCCTCCCATCTCCCACCCCATATCATCTCTCTGGATCGTCCCCGTGCACCAGCCCCAAACATCCTGTATCCTGTATAGAACATAGACTGGTGATTCGTTTCTTACATGACAGTATACATGTTTCAATGCCATTCTCCCACATCATCCCACCCTCTCCCTCTCCCTCAGAGTCCAAAAGTCCGTTCTATACATCTGTGTCTCTTTTGCTGTCTAGGAGGGCATTTCTGACCTCCAGTCCCACCAGCTATTCAGGCCACTCACCTGATCTGTGAATGTGACACCCCATGTTGCAGTGTCTCTGTTTACACGTACAGTTTTTACCTTTCAATGAAATCCTGTTGCGTACCACAACTACGAGGCCTGGTATCCCCACTGATTAGTTAGCAGAAGGCTTTGTATGCTGTAGGTGCTCAATAAGTGTGGTATGGTAATAGATGAAGGCAATGGTGCAAGAAGGAAGAATAAAAAGGGAGTACATTGATTTGTTAGGACCTGATATGAAGGTTAAAGCAAGATGAAGATAATTCCCTTCGGAAAGCCTAACATTTGTTTTTATCTGTGTAGCGCTTGCATCTGAAAAATGGGATAAAAGGGTCAGGGCAGTGACCACATGGGCCACCCCAACTTATACAATTAGGAGATGTAATTCTCTGCTCTGATCCCTTTTCAGGACTATGATATCACCCTTTCTTAGTCTTCAGAGTGCTTTCACAGTCAGAGGAAACAAGTTCAGAGAACTTCAGCAACCTGTCCAAGGTCACACAGCTATGGACAGGAGCATGCCAAGTATCCAGTTCTTTCTCCCCAGCAGCTCCTAACCCATCTGCCTGCACTGACCACGTGTTCCAGATGGGCTGCATGTGCTGCAGTGTGAATGTGCCAGTCGGGAAATCTGAAATGTGTGTTTGATCACCGAAGGCAAATACTCGGTCCTTGGTGAAAACCCACTTTTCCCTTTGACTTGTCTCTCCAGACATACTCGTATTATGATGACAATTAGTAATTACACGGAGTCTTTCAACCTCAAAGCCCTCAAACTCCTTTTAGATTAGTGCCTTCTGTTTGGCTCTGTGAGTCACTCTGCAGGCTCCGGCATCACGGAGATGGGCTAGCTGTGGGACCTCCACTGTTGGAACGTGGGTAGAAAATCCAAAAGAGACAGAAAAGTCTGTAGGCAAAATCTTTATGCCACGCATGTCTGGGTTTATTGTCACAGATGTTTGGATCACAGCATTTCAAGCAACAGTGTGCTGTACAGTTTGGTTACAGATTGCAGTTAATTTTCTCCTCGCCTTTTCTTTATGTCAGTGATATCACAATTAAGTGAAAAGTGAGAAGGGCCTGTTTTGTACTTTCTCTGGGTCTGAGTCTCATAGCATCTTTCTGTGTCAACCTTTTCTTTCCTACTAACGTGGCTTTTTTTTTTTTTTTTTCATTTGAAATCTAGTGGGGATGATTCATGGAGAAGGCACAGCAACCCCAGATACCATGGCACATTCTGTAGCAGGTGCCGTGGAGTCCCCAGCCTTTTTGGAACCAGGGACCAGTTCCACGGAAGACAATTTTTCCATGGATGGGGTGCAGGGGTGGCTTCAGGATGATTCAAGTGCATTACATTTATTGTGCACTTTATTTCTGTGATTATTACATCAGCTCCACTTCCCATCAGCAGGCATTAGACCTGGAGGTTGGGGACCCTTGCTCTCCTCCATGTCCCCTCCCTCTGCTCTCCTCTGAGTTCACTGCAACCTACACCAAGCACCTACACCCTCTGCTTTTCTCGGCTTCCTCCTGCCTGAGTGCTCTCTGTGGCACCAAGGATACATCTTGGTGTTCCCAGAGCCATGTCAAGTTTCACAGGGTGAATACTCCTGGGGAAATCTTCAATCATGGATAAGTGACCTTGGCTCCTCATCTCTGCTGGGATGGTTCTGGGATGCATTCTAAATGCTCCTCAGGGCATCCTAGTGGGATCAGTCCCCATTTGCCAAAGGAAGAGGCCTACAGCTCTCATCCTTCCCTGTTCACCTCCCATCCACACAAGGTGCTTCCTGGGTTTATCTCCCACGTCATGACCTTCACATAAGTCCTCATTTCAGTCTCTGCTTTTGCGTGGTTCTTATACAGAGACCCTTCCTAAGTCAAGGTTCTTCAAATTGTCTGTCAGTACTGAACTGAATTTGGGCTTCCCTTGTGGTTCAGCTGGTAAAGAATCTGCCTGCAATGTGGGAGATCTGGATTGGATCCCTGGGTTGGGAAGATCCCCTGGAGAAGGGAAAGGCTACTCACTCCAGTATTCTGGCCTGGAGAATTCCATGGACTATATAGTCCATGGGGTCACAAAGACTCGGCTATGACTGAGAGACTTTCACTCACTGAACTGAATTTAGGGCTGGACACAACCAGCATTTCAAACAGTAGGAAATTCCATCGTGTGTCTCAGTTGGTAAGAACTATATCATGGACACTTTGGTTCAGTTCCATATATGAATGTATACTGGGTCATGATAAGAATTTATCTCTTCCTGTGGGTGGTGGTCAAGAGAGTTTCTAAGTGCTTTTGACATTCTACTTGTGAAAAGCCAACATAATTTCAATAAGGGAAGTGAGATCAGAGAGAAGACAAAAACAACAGCATCTGAATTTGGAACTGGCATTTCCCACAGGATGAAGACATGCAGAAAGCCTGGCTGCAGGCCTTAGCTCTGCAGCAAATGTGTTGTGTTTTGCGCAGCAGGTCCTGTAATCCCCACGCTTCCTTTCCCACATTTCTAAATTGAGGAGCTTCTAGGGGAGGAAAGACGCTTCTTTTTTTCTTTTTCTCTTCCCATCTTGGGTTTATTGTCTGGGACTTTGCAAATTAGACTGTCGAAAGACAGACTAACAGGAGAAAAACAATCAGAAGTTTATTAATGTGTGCATCTGAGTGAACTCACGGGAGACCTCGAGGTGAGTAAAGGGCTGGTTAGAACTTGGGCTTATGTAGTATCTTAACAAAAGAACAGTAAGTTTACAGAGAAATGACAAAAAGAAAGGGCTTTAGGCCTCTGGGAGCAGCAGCCTCTGGGAAGGTAAATGTATAGGGGAAACTAATGGAAGAAAAGGGTTGCTTTTAACAAGATTTGTTGTATAGTGTCTTCTCTGGGGTGATAGGATTCTGAAATTGTCTGTGATGATTAAGAACTGTCCTGCCCTTCCTGGTAGAGGGGAGTGGGCTGAGAATTTTACTTATGTCTGTGTCTTGTCAATTTCCTTCAGCTCAAATTACTTCATACGCCAGAGTGGCATATTTTGGGGGGAATGCTCCATTCGCCTTCAGGCTCAGTCAGGCCATGTGTGGAGTTCTCATTAGTTCTGAAACTCTGGGTGTCCAGGCCATTCCTGAAGAGCTGCAGCTGTGCAAACCCACCTGGGCTGCTGTCCTCCAAGCCCAGCTCCACGAGTGGGTCAGAGAGCAGGGACCCTCTCCCACGGGGCACAGGGGGAGAGCAGCTGAGAGGCCCCTCTCGGGAGTGCTCATCTTGTTGCAGGAGGGGAGGGAATGGAACCGCAGATGAGCAGGTTCACAGGGAGGCTGCAGGGCAGAACGGGGCAGGGGGCTCAGTTAGGGAGTAGCGCCTCGAGGGCATGGGTGGCGGGGCGGGCAGGTTCAGGGGAGAGCGAGTGTCACCGAGAGGGGGCTTGTGGGCAGTGCAGGGCCCTGGGGTTTCCCTCCACTCCCCTTGGTAAAAAGAGAGCTGCCTTGGAAGGAACTGGGCAGGGTGGGGGACAGCACCTGGAGGAACACAGATCACGTGGCTCCATGGATGCCAAAGGAGACCCCTCCCCCCCCGCCCCTGCTGCCGAGCCACAGAGCTCTCCGAGCTGAGAGTTTTGCCCAACTTTTCCCCACCGTTGCCCCAACCGCACACTGTTTCCAGCACAGGGTTTAGCACACATTAAGCTCAGCACATACGTGTTTTATGAATATTGCAAAGAATGCATACTATAAACACACACACACCTCTCCGTGTGACTCCCTCCTTCCCACATGTCACCCACCAGCCTGGGCTACCCTGGAATCCTTTCTCCTCTCTATTTCATGTCCTTCTCTTACGTACTCTGCTCAGCACTCAGCTTTCTATGATGTTTCCTTCACTTTCCCATCTCTGCACCAGGCCCAGGAGGCAGGAAGGCTACATAACTTGGCACAATACTGTAGGGATTCACACTCATATATCTGTCTTTCATTATTCATGCGCTTAATGGCCAATCCTTCTTTGCTACTAGGTGATTTTAAGGAATGAAAAAAAAAAAACAGTGTCCAAATCTTTCCTTATCGATCAGATGATATAATTCAAATAAGAAAAATCTGAGACAAAAAAAGAGAAGGAAAAAAAAATCTCACAAAAATGAGTGTGCCACTGGAGAACATCGGGATAATTCTGTGAGAAATCAAGTATGGTGAGGAGGGTAAAGAATTTAATACTTATTAAGTAATCACTGTATGTGAGGCATTCTTGTAAGAACTTCACATGTATTGATACATTTAATTAAAGCTATGAAGTAGATTGTCAAAAAAGTGAGAGAGTTCCAGAAAAACATCTACTTCTGCTTTACTGACTATGCCAAAGCCTTTGACTGTGTGGATCACAATAAACTGTGGAAAATTCTGAAAGAGATGGGAATACCAGACCACCTGACCTGCCTCTGGAGATATCTGTATGCAGGTCAGGAAGCAACAGTTAGAACTGGAGATGGAACAACAGACTGGCTCCAAATAGGAAAAGGAGTACATCAAGACTGTGTATTGTCGCCCTGCTTATTTAACTTCTATGCAGAGTACATCATGAGAAACACTGGTCTGGATGAAGCACAAGCTGGAATCAAGATTGCCAGGAGAAATATCAATAACCTCAGATATGCAGATGACACCACACTTATGGCAGAAAGTGAAGAAGAAATAAAGAGCCTCTTGATGAAAGTGAAAGGAGAGTGAAAAAGTTGGCTTAAAACTCAACATTCAGAAAACTAAGGTCATGGCATCTGGTCCCATCACTTCATGGCAAATAGATGGAAAAACAATGGAAACAGTGACAGACTTTATTTTTTGGCCGGGGGAGATGTGTATAAGAGACAGGTTCCATATATGAATGTATACTGGGTCATGATAAGAATTTATCTCTTCCTGTGGGTGGTGGTCAAGAGAGTTTCTAAGTGCTTTTGACATTCTACTTGTGAAAAGCCAACATAATTTCAATAAGGGAAGTGAGATCAGAGAGAAGACAAAAACAACAGCATCTGAATTTGGAACTGGCATTTCCCACAGGATGAAGACATGCAGAAAGCCTGGCTGCAGGCCTTAGCTCTGCAGCAAATGTGTTGTGTTTTGCGCAGCAGGTCCTGTAATCCCCACGCTTCCTTTCCCACATTTCTAAATTGAGGAGCTTCTAGGGGAGGAAAGACGCTTCTTTTTTTCTTTTTCTCTTCCCATCTTGGGTTTATTGTCTGGGACTTTGCAAATTAGACTGTCGAAAGACAGACTAACAGGAGAAAAACAATCAGAAGTTTATTAATGTGTGCATCTGAGTGAACTCACGGGAGACCTCGAGGTGAGTAAAGGGCTGGTTAGAACTTGGGCTTATGTAGTATCTTAACAAAAGAACAGTAAGTTTACAGAGAAATGACAAAAAGAAAGGGCTTTAGGCCTCTGGGAGCAGCAGCCTCTGGGAAGGTAAATGTATAGGGGAAACTAATGGAAGAAAAGGGTTGCTTTTAACAAGATTTGTTGTATAGTGTCTTCTCTGGGGTGATAGGATTCTGAAATTGTCTGTGATGATTAAGAACTGTCCTGCCCTTCCTGGTAGAGGGGAGTGGGCTGAGAATTTTACTTATGTCTGTGTCTTGTCAATTTCCTTCAGCTCAAATTACTTCATACGCCAGAGTGGCATATTTTGGGGGGAATGCTCCATTCGCCTTCAGGCTCAGTCAGGCCATGTGTGGAGTTCTCATTAGTTCTGAAACTCTGGGTGTCCAGGCCATTCCTGAAGAGCTGCAGCTGTGCAAACCCACCTGGGCTGCTGTCCTCCAAGCCCAGCTCCACGAGTGGGTCAGAGAGCAGGGACCCTCTCCCACGGGGCACAGGGGGAGAGCAGCTGAGAGGCCCCTCTCGGGAGTGCTCATCTTGTTGCAGGAGGGGAGGGAATGGAACCGCAGATGAGCAGGTTCACAGGGAGGCTGCAGGGCAGAACGGGGCAGGGGGCTCAGTTAGGGAGTAGCGCCTCGAGGGCATGGGTGGCGGGGCGGGCAGGTTCAGGGGAGAGCGAGTGTCACCGAGAGGGGGCTTGTGGGCAGTGCAGGGCCCTGGGGTTTCCCTCCACTCCCCTTGGTAAAAAGAGAGCTGCCTTGGAAGGAACTGGGCAGGGTGGGGGACAGCACCTGGAGGAACACAGATCACGTGGCTCCATGGATGCCAAAGGAGACCCCTCCCCCCCCGCCCCTGCTGCCGAGCCACAGAGCTCTCCGAGCTGAGAGTTTTGCCCAACTTTTCCCCACCGTTGCCCCAACCGCACACTGTTTCCAGCACAGGGTTTAGCACACATTAAGCTCAGCACATACGTGTTTTATGAATATTGCAAAGAATGCATACTATAAACACACACACACCTCTCCGTGTGACTCCCTCCTTCCCACATGTCACCCACCAGCCTGGGCTACCCTGGAATCCTTTCTCCTCTCTATTTCATGTCCTTCTCTTACGTACTCTGCTCAGCACTCAGCTTTCTATGATGTTTCCTTCACTTTCCCATCTCTGCACCAGGCCCAGGAGGCAGGAAGGCTACATAACTTGGCACAATACTGTAGGGATTCACACTCATATATCTGTCTTTCATTATTCATGCGCTTAATGGCCAATCCTTCTTTGCTACTAGGTGATTTTAAGGAATGAAAAAAAAAAAACAGTGTCCAAATCTTTCCTTATCGATCAGATGATATAATTCAAATAAGAAAAATCTGAGACAAAAAAAGAGAAGGAAAAAAAAATCTCACAAAAATGAGTGTGCCACTGGAGAACATCGGGATAATTCTGTGAGAAATCAAGTATGGTGAGGAGGGTAAAGAATTTAATACTTATTAAGTAATCACTGTATGTGAGGCATTCTTGTAAGAACTTCACATGTATTGATACATTTAATTAAAGCTATGAAGTAGATTGTCAAAAAAGTGAGAGAGTTCCAGAAAAACATCTACTTCTGCTTTACTGACTATGCCAAAGCCTTTGACTGTGTGGATCACAATAAACTGTGGAAAATTCTGAAAGAGATGGGAATACCAGACCACCTGACCTGCCTCTGGAGATATCTGTATGCAGGTCAGGAAGCAACAGTTAGAACTGGAGATGGAACAACAGACTGGCTCCAAATAGGAAAAGGAGTACATCAAGACTGTGTATTGTCGCCCTGCTTATTTAACTTCTATGCAGAGTACATCATGAGAAACACTGGTCTGGATGAAGCACAAGCTGGAATCAAGATTGCCAGGAGAAATATCAATAACCTCAGATATGCAGATGACACCACACTTATGGCAGAAAGTGAAGAAGAAATAAAGAGCCTCTTGATGAAAGTGAAAGGAGAGTGAAAAAGTTGGCTTAAAACTCAACATTCAGAAAACTAAGGTCATGGCATCTGGTCCCATCACTTCATGGCAAATAGATGGAAAAACAATGGAAACAGTGACAGACTTTATTTTTTGGCCGGGGGAGATGTGTATAAGAGACAGGTTCCATATATGAATGTATACTGGGTCATGATAAGAATTTATCTCTTCCTGTGGGTGGTGGTCAAGAGAGTTTCTAAGTGCTTTTGACATTCTACTTGTGAAAAGCCAACATAATTTCAATAAGGGAAGTGAGATCAGAGAGAAGACAAAAACAACAGCATCTGAATTTGGAACTGGCATTTCCCACAGGATGAAGACATGCAGAAAGCCTGGCTGCAGGCCTTAGCTCTGCAGCAAATGTGTTGTGTTTTGCGCAGCAGGTCCTGTAATCCCCACGCTTCCTTTCCCACATTTCTAAATTGAGGAGCTTCTAGGGGAGGAAAGACGCTTCTTTTTTTCTTTTTCTCTTCCCATCTTGGGTTTATTGTCTGGGACTTTGCAAATTAGACTGTCGAAAGACAGACTAACAGGAGAAAAACAATCAGAAGTTTATTAATGTGTGCATCTGAGTGAACTCACGGGAGACCTCGAGGTGAGTAAAGGGCTGGTTAGAACTTGGGCTTATGTAGTATCTTAACAAAAGAACAGTAAGTTTACAGAGAAATGACAAAAAGAAAGGGCTTTAGGCCTCTGGGAGCAGCAGCCTCTGGGAAGGTAAATGTATAGGGGAAACTAATGGAAGAAAAGGGTTGCTTTTAACAAGATTTGTTGTATAGTGTCTTCTCTGGGGTGATAGGATTCTGAAATTGTCTGTGATGATTAAGAACTGTCCTGCCCTTCCTGGTAGAGGGGAGTGGGCTGAGAATTTTACTTATGTCTGTGTCTTGTCAATTTCCTTCAGCTCAAATTACTTCATACGCCAGAGTGGCATATTTTGGGGGGAATGCTCCATTCGCCTTCAGGCTCAGTCAGGCCATGTGTGGAGTTCTCATTAGTTCTGAAACTCTGGGTGTCCAGGCCATTCCTGAAGAGCTGCAGCTGTGCAAACCCACCTGGGCTGCTGTCCTCCAAGCCCAGCTCCACGAGTGGGTCAGAGAGCAGGGACCCTCTCCCACGGGGCACAGGGGGAGAGCAGCTGAGAGGCCCCTCTCGGGAGTGCTCATCTTGTTGCAGGAGGGGAGGGAATGGAACCGCAGATGAGCAGGTTCACAGGGAGGCTGCAGGGCAGAACGGGGCAGGGGGCTCAGTTAGGGAGTAGCGCCTCGAGGGCATGGGTGGCGGGGCGGGCAGGTTCAGGGGAGAGCGAGTGTCACCGAGAGGGGGCTTGTGGGCAGTGCAGGGCCCTGGGGTTTCCCTCCACTCCCCTTGGTAAAAAGAGAGCTGCCTTGGAAGGAACTGGGCAGGGTGGGGGACAGCACCTGGAGGAACACAGATCACGTGGCTCCATGGATGCCAAAGGAGACCCCTCCCCCCCCGCCCCTGCTGCCGAGCCACAGAGCTCTCCGAGCTGAGAGTTTTGCCCAACTTTTCCCCACCGTTGCCCCAACCGCACACTGTTTCCAGCACAGGGTTTAGCACACATTAAGCTCAGCACATACGTGTTTTATGAATATTGCAAAGAATGCATACTATAAACACACACACACCTCTCCGTGTGACTCCCTCCTTCCCACATGTCACCCACCAGCCTGGGCTACCCTGGAATCCTTTCTCCTCTCTATTTCATGTCCTTCTCTTACGTACTCTGCTCAGCACTCAGCTTTCTATGATGTTTCCTTCACTTTCCCATCTCTGCACCAGGCCCAGGAGGCAGGAAGGCTACATAACTTGGCACAATACTGTAGGGATTCACACTCATATATCTGTCTTTCATTATTCATGCGCTTAATGGCCAATCCTTCTTTGCTACTAGGTGATTTTAAGGAATGAAAAAAAAAAAACAGTGTCCAAATCTTTCCTTATCGATCAGATGATATAATTCAAATAAGAAAAATCTGAGACAAAAAAAGAGAAGGAAAAAAAAATCTCACAAAAATGAGTGTGCCACTGGAGAACATCGGGATAATTCTGTGAGAAATCAAGTATGGTGAGGAGGGTAAAGAATTTAATACTTATTAAGTAATCACTGTATGTGAGGCATTCTTGTAAGAACTTCACATGTATTGATACATTTAATTAAAGCTATGAAGTAGATTGTCAAAAAAGTGAGAGAGTTCCAGAAAAACATCTACTTCTGCTTTACTGACTATGCCAAAGCCTTTGACTGTGTGGATCACAATAAACTGTGGAAAATTCTGAAAGAGATGGGAATACCAGACCACCTGACCTGCCTCTGGAGATATCTGTATGCAGGTCAGGAAGCAACAGTTAGAACTGGAGATGGAACAACAGACTGGCTCCAAATAGGAAAAGGAGTACATCAAGACTGTGTATTACTATGCCAAAGCCTTTGACTGTGTGGATCACAATAAACTGTGGAAAATTCTGAAAGAGATGGGAATACCAGACCACCTGACCTGCCTCTGGAGATATCTGTATGCAGGTCAGGAAGCAACAGTTAGAACTGGAGATGGAACAACAGACTGGCTCCAAATAGGAAAAGGAGTACATCAAGACTGTGTATTGTCGCCCTGCTTATTTAACTTCTATGCAGAGTACATCATGAGAAACACTGGTCTGGATGAAGCACAAGCTGGAATCAAGATTGCCAGGAGAAATATCAATAACCTCAGATATGCAGATGACACCACACTTATGGCAGAAAGTGAAGAAGAAATAAAGAGCCTCTTGATGAAAGTGAAAGGAGAGTGAAAAAGTTGGCTTAAAACTCAACATTCAGAAAACTAAGGTCATGGCATCTGGTCCCATCACTTCATGGCAAATAGATGGAAAAACAATGGAAACAGTGACAGACTTTATTTTTTGGCCGGGGGAGGGGGGAGGGAGGCTCCAAAATCACTGCAGATGGTGACTGCAGCCATGAAATTAAAAGATGCCTGCTCCTTAGAAGAAAAGTTATGACCAACCTAGCTAGATAGCATATTAAAAAGCAGAGACGCTACTTTGCCAACAAACGTCCATCTAGTCAAAGCTATGGTTTTTCCAGTAGTTATGTATGGATGTGAGAGTTGGACTATAAAGAAAGCTGAGTGCTGAAGAATTGGTGCTTTTGAACTGTGGTGTTGGAGAAGACTCTTCAGAGTCCCTTGGACTGCAAGGAGATCCCACCAGTCCATCCTAAAGGAAATCAGTCCTAAATATTCACTGGAAGGACTGATGCTGAAGTTGAAACTCCAATATTTTGGCCACCTGATGTGAAGAACTGACTCATTTGAAAAGACCCTGATGCTGGGAAATATTGAAGGTGGGAGGAGAAGGGGACGACACAGGATGAGGTGGTTGGATGGCATCACCGACTCGTTGGACGTGAGTTTGAGCAAGCTCCAGGAGTTGGTGATGGACAGGTACGCCTGGCATGCTGCAGTCCATGGGGTCACAAAGAGTCGGTCATGACTGAGTGAGTGAACTGAACTGATGAAGTAGATGCCATTTGCATCCCTGCTTTGTAGGTGAGGAGACTGAGGCATAGAGGTTGAACAACTTGCCCATGGCTGCACAGATGCCAAGTGGCATTTGAGATGTGAACACAGGACATCTGGCTCCAGACTCTGTGCTTTTACTCTCGACACTCTGAGATCTCTCATGCCTGTAGGAGTGGAAGAGAAGGAAAAGCTTCGTGGAAGATGGGGCACTGACGATGAAGCAACAGGCTGGAGTTGGAAACAGCAGGGCAGACACTTCAGCTGAAGAGTAGGAGTGTTTTCCAGACACCAGCACATCCACAGGAGTCTTGAGGTCTGGGACCAGGTGGTCTGTTTCTTTTGTAAGGCTTAATGTTGCCAAGTGGTGGATTCAATCTCCACTTGAGAAAGGGTCAAGTTATTGTGTTTTACGTTTAAGGGTCCTAATTTTTTTCTTCTCTCCTTTCTCCCTGCCCCCACCCCAACCCCCGCCTTTTCTTCATGAGGCTCAGCCACAAGATGTAAGAGTTTGGGAACCTTTGACTGCAGGGCAAGAGAGAGGAATGTATTCTGGGAATGTAGGATTTCTTCCTTTGGACCTGCTTCCAGTGGAAATCCCCGCGTACGTCATGTCTCCCATCTGTTTGCTGAAACACGAAGATAAATGCCACGACAAGAGAGATAGGGACAGGTTTTTAAAACACCCAAGGTGCTTGAAAGCAGAGAATTTCGTAGGGCTTAAGAAAGGCTTTTTTCTCTCTCAGATTCATTTCTCCAGGGAGTGTTAACTGCCTCCAGACTTCAGATCACCTTTGAGGGAGCAGGATGTAACAACTGGTAAAACCATGTTCAGTCCATGAAGCATCCCAGAAGCACCAAGAGGCCAATTCCTCAAAAGAAGACATGCAAAGGGCAGTTATGAAGTGCAAGGCAAGGAAAAGACAGCAAACGCATTCGCCTGCAAAGAGCTGTGTGAGGCTCACAAGTGTAACATACAAGCTTTGGGCTGGCTTCTAAGAAAGGCGAAGTCTGAGTGCTTCTCAAATACAGAAGCCATGTTCCATGGAAGTCTGAGTGCTTCTCAGATACGGAAGCCGTGTTCCATGCATCCTGGCCCTAAAGCATCTCTGTGTTATCAGGTCCTGAGCTGGGCTAACCGATCGCCGAATCATTCCTGCATGGTTCCTCCTACTCGCTCCCTTCCATTTGCTGCAGCCAGGAATCATGACCCTGATTGTTCCAGGCTGTTTCTTGAACATTCACATGTTTCCCTTAACTGGAAATATTACTCGGTGCAGCCGACTCCCCTCTGGGACTGGAAAAGAAGATATTTTGTAAGCTCATCTCATCCTCTGAAATACACAGGGGGGCCGCTTTCCCCTGACCCTTCCCACACACTCTGTCCTCCTCCTTGAATGCACAAACACTTCCTCTGAGTCCTACGCTCACCCCCAGAGTGATAAAGAACGGAAACCTAGCTCAAGATGTGTTTCCCCACTGTGATGAGTCTGTTGAATATTAAATACAAGACATATTTATTCAGTATTCAAGCTTAGGACCAGGGACTGGCCCCTGCTTCTGAAAGCATCTGAATCCAAAGGCAGTAGAAATGTATATTTCAACTGACCTAGGGTCAAGTTCTGAGTTGCTATAAGGTAACTCCTCTTGCAAAGCACAGTGTGGGCGAGAGCCTGGGCACAGCCAGCTTGGCAGTTCCTGGAGCCAGGTGGGTGGTGGCCAAGCCTTCTGGTAAAGCTCCATGGAGTCAGCCCGGAGCAGGGGAGCCCAGCCTGGGAGGGGTCGGGCACTGCTTTCTGGGAATTCTTCACAGATCTCCCCGGCATTCTCTGAGCAGCTGCTGGAGTGTGTTCATACACCCAGACACTGGGGGGTTCATTCTGTGTTTGGTTGACATCCATCTCCGTGACAAGGTCCCATCACCCAGGTCCAGTGGAGTAAACCCAGGCAGAGCCTCACCCTGGGAACTGCCAGCCCATGATTTCAGTGTCCCTACTAACCAACCGGAAGCCAGTAGGAAGCTCTACTCCCTTCCGAGATGCTAATCATTTTTCTTCTTCTTTCTTGGGGGATGTGGAGCGGTGAAAATGAACTCCTCTCCATAAGTGTCGCTTCACGTGGCTGCACCCTGGGGACCTTTGGAAGACGTTTGGCTCAGACACCACAGCGTCTGTTTTTCTCTTCTGCTCCCTCCCCTGCTTTTAAAACCAATATTCATTACTTTCCTTCTCCGTTTCCTTTAACTTCTGGGGGTGCATTATGCAAACATTACCAAAGCATTTAAAGGAATTCTAAGTTAAAGGCAAGAAAAACCACCCCCGCTCCCATCACCACCAAAAGCCAGGATGTCTTCAGTTTTTCATCACCCCCTTCTCCTCAGAGCCACACGAATATGTAACTTTACCGGCATAATTATAGCAGAGAGACCTTTTGCATCCATTTTTTTTTTTAATACTGGACATTCTATGGTAAGACGTTTTCCATGTCATCACATAGCATTTGCGTTTATCTTTCTACTCTTTGCTTGCTCCATCCCACTGGGTGAATATAATGTACATAATTGATGTAAGCATTTTTCTACACTTAATCAATAGGAATGGCTTCCAGCTTCTTGCTGCTATAAGAAAGCACTATGCTTTCTCCCTTTGGGATTATTTCTTTGTGATAACTTCCTGAGTTTCCTTTCTATTTTTGCTCTGGATCCAAAGGTAAATGCTGTCTTCCTGTTTGCAAGGTCTTCCGTGGCCTGGGAGTCTGGGTGGAAAACTCCTGCCCAGATGTCCTAGGCCGTGGGAGACGGACGGGGTGGGAGAGGGGGCGCAGATCTTTATAAGGAAGTGGAGAAAACTGAGGGCACAACTAATTAGAAAGTGCCGTGAAGCAAGGCAGAGTTTTATGACTCTCCTAGAATTGATGATGGTTTCTGAGCAGGCCTGCCTGTTCCCTCGCAGGTGTGTGCAGCCTTCAAGACCATATGGTTTTCGGCTGCACTGGGGCTCATGCTTTGTTCAGCCCATGATCCTGTAACTGAATATCAGTTAATAACTTTTCATAATAACGTAGCTTGGATCAGCTTCGAGGCCCGGAGCTCTGTCTTTTCCAGACTCCTGCTGCCTTTGTGGCACACCTGGAGGGACAGGCAGGCCCCCAGGACGTCCCCAGAGCAATAGCAACAGCCCAGCGTGCAGAGGGCCAGCTGTAAGTGGAGAGACCAGAGCACAGAGCTCACCTTCGGCAATAACTGGTCTCCCTTGGGCTCTGCCAGGAGGGTTGGGGTCCTGAGACTTAAAAAAACAGGTGGGAGGCAGAACTTTAGACTGAAAAATATTTTATGGCAGTTTCCCATACACAGGCAGTGTCTGGCTCCTGGGAGGTGATTTACAGGCACTTCGGAGAGGCCAGAGGTCACTTGGGATCTTGAGAATGGCTGGGACAGCCCCGGAACCAAGGCATTCTCCACCACCACATCCCCCCTCAGCTGTGGCGTTTCCTCCGCTTTCATCCTCCCCACCCACCCTCACCTCCTGCTTAAAGGGGTCCTGCCCCCTTTCTTGCTGCCCCCTTTTCCTGGTGCCCATGACCAAAGGAACAAATGGATGGGAGAGAGCCGCAGCGGCTGGGCTCTGCCTGCCCCACCTGACCGCTGAGTTTCACTCTCTGTCTACACCCACGGTGGTGCTCTTGGGCTGCGGGAGCTGGTGTCCTGCAGACCCAACTAGAATTTGTCTGGTCATCAGAATCACCAGGGATCTTCTGGAAAATCTCTTTGCCTGGGCCTCATTGCAGACCCATGGCAGTTTGGCACAGGTGAGGGCAATAAGGAGAAGGCTTTCGTGAGCCTGGGAGTGTGCCCTTCCATTGTTACCAAACAGAAAAATACCCCTTGAAAACTTCTTGCCAGAGACAAGGGCACAGGGAGAAATAGGAAGCTCTGTTTAATTTGGCAACCACCTGGGAAGGGAGAAGCGGGCCTGGATGAAGCCACAGGGAGATGAGCAAATGTACCCCAAAGCCCTGAGCAGAAGACAAAGTGATGGGGAGTCAGTCTGGGACGTGGTGGCATCCAGGAGCTGGCCTGGCAGGAAGTCCTTAAACGTTCTCATCCACGAGGCTGGACCTGTGCCCACTGGACATCCTGGCACCCAAGGCCTGAACAGCTGCAGAGCAACAGGGCCTGGGTTTTTCATCTTCATTCACGCTGTGTCCCAGCACCCAGCACAAGGCCTGGCCGTGCTCAACCAATACTTGGTGAATATTAAAAAGCATTAAGTATTTACAGTGACGTAGAACTGTGCTAACCATTTTATTTGTGTTATCTCATTCAATCTGCACAATGACCTTAGGTGATAGATGCTATTATTATCCCTCATTTTAGGGATGAAGTCAAGGCAGGGTGAGATCAGGTATTGGGACCAGGATCTCACTGCAAACAGGAGGAGAGCTGGGGTTCCTGGCCCATGTGGCCAGCAGGTTTTGTTCTAAGAGTCAGCCTTCAAGCTAAAAGCATCACAAATTACACAGGCTTTTGTGTGTCCTTGGAGCCTGACCCTGACATATGACAGCACCCCTAAGGGAAAATGTCCGCATCATTCCAAACAAGAGGCTTAGGAAAATCCAACTGGAGCCTGGCCAAATGGAAGAAGGGCAGAGCGAAATTTGGGGTTCTCCATATTCCTAAATGCTATGGTCTTGGATGATAATCCCAAGAAATAAAGCCAAAAAAAAAAAAAAAAAAAAAAACCTTTGATTAAATACTGTGCTCATTCTTAGAACATCTGCCCTCCATCCCTCCCTGCCTGCCTCCCTTCTCTCTCCTTGAGATAATTCTTTTAGAAGAAAAAAAAAAAAAATCTTTATTGAATTTGTTACAATATTGCTTCTGTTTTAAGCTTTGCTTTTTTGGCCTGGAGGCCTGGGGGATCTTAGCTTCCCAGCCAGGAATCGAACCCTCATCCCCCTGCATCAGAAGGTAATGTGTAAGCCACTGGCCCACCAGGGAAGTCCCATCCTTGAGATAATTCTGGGAGCGACTCAGAGGGGGGCTTGGCCCTGGCTAAGAACTGGGTGGTGTAGGACAGAGGTTGAAGGGATTCTGTCCCCTGGCAGCCCTGGCAGCTCTGTCAGTTTCCTAGATGATTCAGCCAACTTGGGGGCTAAGTTCCCTCCCACTGGCCTCTTAGACCCTTCCAGTGGGGACCCAAATCCTCGTGGAGGTGCTGGGTCCAGCCAGCACCATTGCCTTGGGGCCCTTTCAATAGGGACGTAGGAACATCTGACACGATTCTTGTGGACCTGAGGAGAGGTCACAGGCAAAGGCCATAGTGAGAAGACTGTACGCCTTGCTCCTTCCAACCCATCCATCTTCTTCAGGCTCCTCCAAGCCAGTGGGAGGGAGACACCCTGGAGAAACCACTGCTCTTAAGCAAGCGGACTTGACAGACACCTTGACAGGGAGGGATGGCTCAGCCTTTAGAAATATTTTACAGCAGGATGTGAGAGGGAGTGAGTCCAAACGTGTGTGTGCAGGGTGGGGGAGGAGAGAATCAGGAAGGCGCTGGACCATTTTCACAGGCGGCAGGGGCGGCCTTTTGCTCCCTAAGCAACAGAACACAAGCTGAAGCAACAGTGACTCCCTGGCAACATACTTTCCTCTTATATTCGCCTAAAACCCTTTCTCCGTTCCAGTTAATAACTGTGAGTGGATGTTAATTGGTCCCAGGGCTACACACTAGCTTAAAAATGTTGGGAGCATCATTGGGCTTGTGATGGAGACAAACAGAATCTTCAAATGAGAAGCACATGTGTGTGTGCGCAGCATGTGTAGGGTGGTGTGCGTGGTATGGCATGTGTGTAGGGAAGGGGTGGTGGTGATGGGGGTGCATGTGTGCGTGGTGCTTGTGTGCACACGGTGTGATGCTGGGAAATGTGAGCACCATGGAGGGCCGACTTCTGGCTCCTTGTCGGTGAACAGCAAGCACGCAAGCATGACCCTTGACTCCCACTCCCCACCACAGATCAAACTGAGCAGCCTTCCTAAGTTGAGGAGAGAAAATGCTAGATGGCATAGGTTCTTGAGGCCCACCTCCTGACAGACCAAGAAGAGATGACTGTTAGAACAGCAGGCCTCAACCAAGAGCTGAACCCTTTTGAGGTTTAGTAGCCAATTTTTATGGTCTCAAGACAAGGAAAATTCCTGCTGAAGGGGTGGCATTAGGTGATTGGTTAGGGTGCCATAGGGTGAGTGTTAGGGTTGGGTCAGGGAGCTGGCCAGTTTAGATGAGGGGGGCTTGTGGCGATGGTTGCAATGATCAGTCAGTGGTGGAGATGTCCTTCATATAGGGCTCCACAGTCTTCAATTTTCCTCTCATTTCCCAGCATTTTTTAGAACTGAGTTTACTTTGCCATGTTGTCCAGAACAGGAAAGGATGTTTACTTTTGATTATTTTGTAACCAGCCACACTATCAAGTTACCGTATTTGTTCTAATTATTTGTCGGGATTCAGAGCCATTCTATAACTCTCTCACCTTTGTGATTTAGTACTACAGGAAACCCTGATAGTCTAATTTGTCATTTTGAATGTAATTTATTTTATATACCTGCATATATGCCCTTGTACAAGTCAGTGGTCTTTAAATTCAAGGTCTGAGTGTTTACAACACCAGGGTATGCCTGTGTGTGGATCTTTCTTCCAAATAGTTTGTGTCCTTTTGACTAGAAAACTCGTGATTCTGCAGGGACATTACTACTGTCTTCTCTTGGAAAAGACTGTCTTCCTACACTTGTCCTCTGTCTCATATAGGTTGGCTCAGAGTACCATTTACTTTGTCCTTTACCTGTGGATAGCGGACACATTTCTCTTAATTCTCATTTATTACCTTTATTGCCTCCATTGTGTCCTGAATTTGCTAATTTTTGAAAATCTAAAAGTAGTTCTGAATAATCTCAGATTATGTTTTCACAGAATTTTTTCTAAGTGCTTCTCTGTTTCTTTGGGGTGGGAGTTATCTTTGCTCTGAATCTAAGAACAGCCATTAGTTTTGAACAGCTTTATCTTTTGCTATGTCCAGTGAGCCTTCTTCTTCCCTCCCTTTCTTTCTTTTCAGCCTCACAGGGAAGTCTGTGCATATCTAGTATTAGATATTGAGACAGATTTATCCGAGTTTTAGAAGATACTTGTCCCAATAGTCTCAGTTCAGTTCAGTCGCTCAGTCGTGTCTCTTTGTGACCCCATGAACCACAACACGCTAGGCCTCCCTGTCCATCACCAACTCCTGGAGTTTACCCAAACCCATGTCCATTGAGTCGGTGATGCCATCCAACCATCTCATCCTCTGTCATCCCCTTCTTCTCCTGCCCTCAATCTTTCCCAACATCAGGGTCTTTTCAAATGAGTCAGCTCCTTGCATCAGGTGGCCAAAGTATTGGAGTTTCAGCTTCAACATCAGTCCTTCCAATCAACACCCAGGACTGATTTCCTTTAGGATGGACTGGCTGGATCTCCAAATAGTCTAGTCCCAGACTAAATAGGAACACTGAAAGTTTACATTTTCTCTAGTCTGTTTATGAAGTACAGGAAGAAAACATGGTCAGAGGAAGCCATGGGCAGGCGCATCACAACTCTGAGAAGCGTTTCCTGAGCATACCTGCTGTGACACACTGAGGCTTTAGTGTGTGCTAAGTCACTTCAGTCATGTCTGACTCTGTGCGACCCTATGAGCTGCAGCCTGCCAGGCTCCTCTGTCCATGGGATTCTCCAGGCAAGAATACTGAGTGGGTTGCCATGACCTCTTCCGGGGGTCTTCCCCACTCAGGGATCAAATCTGTATCTCTTACCTCTCCTGCATTTGCAGGAGGTTTCTTTATCACTACAGCCACCTGGGAAGCCCCTTAGTGGCTCTTATTTCTACCTGAGGTGGATGCTCTCTTACAATGCCCCGTTATACCATTCACATCAGGTGACATTCTGGTGTGGTCCCCAGGCTGAGCTGCTTCGGGTGTGGGTTGGAATTTTCCCAGATCTCTTTGCCCTTGAGGTCACCCCTCTTCTTGCCCTGTCCCCCTGACCTTGGAGGTATAGCTTTACTTTGTTAGTGATCAGTCTCTTCCACCAGCTGTATTTTTCTGTCACGTATTTGAGAGATTGTATTTTCAAAATGGTCACATGCCATCCTCTTCTAGAATTTTACAGCCCTTTCTATCATAAAAGGACGAATAGCTCCTTTCCCCTTGGAAGCAAACTGGCTTTTATTAATAGAATTCAGTTTGAAGTGTCATGGTGCGGCTTCCGATGCTAGAACATAAACGGCACTGGAGCCTGGCTTTCTCTCATTCTCTCCATTTTGGGCGCCTGGAGCACCTGATAAGTTTGCTGCCCTAAAGCCACAGTGCTGGAGAAGCAGAGGATGTGGAGAGGGCACACGGAAGTAGAGGCGTCCCAGGACCCGCGGGCCCTATCCGCGCCCCCACCGCCGCCATCTTCCCAGCATGCACCTCGTTACCCGTGACTGAGCTTCCGGAGGACTCCGCGCCTCAGACTTTGAGAGTCTCCAGCTGACACTTCCTGAAGCAGAGATCAGCTGTTCCTGCCAAGCCTTGCCCAAGTGCAAATCCAAGAGCAAAATAAATGCTGTTGTTTTAAGTCCTGAATCTCAGGGTGCCTAGTCACACAGCAGCAGATGAGTGGAATTCACGTTAATTGACAGGTTAGGACTTCAACCCCGTTCCATTTCCTTATATAGCAAATGTTTTCCTAAATGTCTGACCTTTCACGTTACCCTTCCCTATTTCATATTGATAAAGACATTATTTTACTTATTTTAGGTTTTATTTCATGTTTTATTTATATAAAAAGAATTAACAATTAAAAAAATGTTTATTCTCATTGGTCATTTCGTTGGAATTGGAGGTGAAAGGAAGATAAAAAGGTGGCCTCAATTTGCCACCTTAAACAGAAAATAGTGGTTTAGTTTTCAATGCAGATACTGTGTTATATGCTTAAATCCCCATGTTTTGTTCACATGGCAGTGAGTTTATCAGATTAGCTCTTGTCATTAGGTCAGCTCTGCTACACTCTTTGGCTTAGCCTGTGTATACGTGACATTAATTTATAATTTAGTGGGATTTATATATGTCCATTTGTTCAATCAATAGGATAAATTATTTTTAAATGTTGTCAATCCATCAAGGCAGCTCGACACAAAATACCCAGAGCAGACTGTTAGCTAAGGATGTATAAAAATAATCATGCCCTCCTAATTTCATGTGAAACCAACAATTACAAAATCACCAGAATCTGAAAGTGGAATGTCAAAACCAAAAGCTTAAAATTCCTAAAATATTACAGTTTTGTTAAGTGGGGAATAAATAGTTGATCATCTTCCATCTGGGTTGACAGATGATTTTATGTGTTTAAAATATTCCTGAGCATGCCGTATTACAGAGGATTTTCTTTGTCCTCTTCTCCTGGTTGGCTTCCAGATGTTGAGCCCTGAAACATTCGTTTCTTCATCCTGATTGGCACTTCTTTCTTGCATTCCTTCTTTTAATAAGAATATCACAAGAGTCTTTGGGGGAAATAAACTTTTGGGTGAGGGTGGGTGGGGAAAAGAATTACGTGGCAGAATGGAAAAAGCACAGCCACAGAGGCTGGATATGGGACTGAATCTTAGCACTGCCACATCTTGGCTTGAGAACTTGAGCAGGCTACCTTCTTCAGTTCAGTTCAGTAGCTCAGTCGTGTCCGACTCTTTGCGACCCCATGAATCGCAGCACGCCTCCCTATCCATCACCATCTCCCGGAGTTCACTCAGACTCACGTCCATCGAGTCCGTGATGCCATCCAGCCATCTCATCCTCAGTCGTCCCTTCTCCTCCTGCCCCCAATCCCTCCCAGCATCAGAGTCTTTTCCAATGAGTCAACTCTTCACATGAGGTGGCCAAAGTACTGGAGTTTCAGCTTTAGCATCATTCCTTCCAAAGAAATCCCAGGGCTGATCTCCTTCAGAATGGACTGGTTGGATCTCCTTGCAGTCCAAGGGACTCTCAGGAGTCTTTTCCAACACCACAGTTCAAAAGCATCAATTCTTCGGCGCTCAGCTTTCTTCACAGTCCACCTCTCACATCCATACATGACCACAGGCTACCTTCTTAGAAGGGCAGTTTCTTATCTGAGAAGAGGCATAATCACACACATTAGCTTCTCCAGTTGTCATAACAAAGTACCACAGACTTGGTGGATTCAACAATGGAAACTTAGTTTCTCACAGAGCTGGAGGTTAGAAGTCCAAGATTAAGGTGTCATCAGGGTTGGATTCTTCTGAGGCCTCCCACCTTGGCCTGTAGGTGGCTATCTCCTCCCTGTGTCTTCATCATCTTCCCCTGAGCATATCTGTGTCCTAATCTCCTTAGAAGGTTGCCAGCCATATTGAGTTATGATTTCATTTTAACTTAACCACCTCTTTAAAGACCCCCATCTCCAAATGCCATCACACTCTGAGGTACTACAGGTTAGAGCTTCACCATGTGAAGCTAAGACACGGTTCAGCCTATGACATATGCCTAAGCTAAAAAGGTGTTTGGAGATATTGTCAATATCCTTGGTCATAAAAAAGGAATGTAGTTCCTTTACTCTCAATTTAACTTTTCCTCTTTTTCTTCCCAAGAAATTATTTGTGAGAAATCATGTGAAGATGAGCTATCTTAATATTTTTCTTTTTCAAAGATACTACTTCATTAGTCTCAAAAGGAATTCCAACAATTTTCTTCCTCTCTCTGGAATGTCAACATGATAACCAGAATGGCAACAGGCGCTCTGAGACTAAGAGATGACCCTGATGTTGGAAACCCCATATAAGGTAAAGGCATGAAAAACAGAAGATGCCCAGGCCATGGATGCCACTATGTTGACGCCCATCAGCTTTGGACTGCCTACCTTAAGACTTCATTTTACATGAGAGGAAAAAAACCCTGTATTATTTATGCTACTGTTATTTCAGCCCCAAATAATTCCTAACTGGTGTGGAATTTGGAATCAGCTGCAAAACTTAACATGCATGTTAATAAACTCATGAGTTTCAAAATAAGTTGCCTTCATGTCTTTCAAAGCTTATGTGTCATGTCTTACCGTTGAACACAGTTGAAACACTGCTGTGTAAGCACACGCACATAAATCTGCTCCAGGAAGTAGGAAGGGAGGGGTGGACAGGATTGGAGTGAGCAGGGAGGCAGGTGCTATGATGGTCACATGACTGGGGGAAGCTGGATCTTACTCAGTTTAGCAACTCACTGTAAGAATTGGAAATAATTCTGAGTGAAATAGAGAGCCATGATCTGATTTGCATTTTGAAAACCTTGGTTTTGCTTAAGGACTGAAGGGGTGGCAGCGAGTGTAGAGAAAGAGAGACAATTTAGGAGACTACTGATATAGTGAAGGAAGTAGTGATTGGGACAAAGATAGTGGCAATGGTTGGTGCAGAGGCAAGAAAGATATATTTTGGAAGTAGGACCAGCAAAAGCTGTTGCTTGTTTGGATGTACAGGTTGAGGGGTGGGAGGGGTCAGGGACAGCATACTATCATCTGGTTTTAATAACTGAGCAGATGAGTGGTGGTAATTAAAGAGACAGGGATGGCAGAGGGAGATCTGGACATTTTGGGGCGGGAACATGGGATTAACAGGCTTGTTTTTGATATGTCAAGTCTGAGATGGCTGAGGTACATAAGTGTTAATATCAATTAAGAAGCTGACTATCTGAATCTAGACTTCAGAGCAAAAGGTCAAGCCAGAAACATAAATTTTGGAGTCATTACTGTAAAATAGCATCAGAAGCCATGAGTTTAGATGAGAACACCTAAGGAAATAAATATGGGTGGAGGAGATGTTCTGAACTGAACACCGAGGAGCTCTATCCTTTAAAAGGCAGGTGGAAAAAGAAGATTTGGGAAAACAGCTTGGTAAGGAGTGGCCCGTGAGATAAGAGGTTAAACAGAAAAGTGGCATCCAGGAAACCAAGGAAAGACACAAAAGGGAGTGGCTAACCATGTGCAATGCTGTTGAGAGTTTAAAAGCAGGACTGTAAAGAGCTCATTCTAGAGCACAGGAACACTGATGAGAGAAGGGACAGGGTCTTGTTTTTTTTTTTTTTAATATAAATTTATTTATTTTAATTGGAGGCTAATTACTTTACAATATTGTATTGGTTTTGCCATACATCAACATGAATCTGCCACAGGTGTACACATGTTCCCCATCCTGAACCTCCCTCTCACCTCCCTCCGTGTACCATCCCTCTGGGTCATCCCAGTGCACCAGCCCCGAGCATACTGCATCATGCATTGAGCCTGGTCTGGTGACTCATTTCACATATGGTATTATACATGTTTCAATGCCATTCTCCCAAATCATCCCACCCGCGCCCTCTCCCACAGAGTCCAAAAGACTGTTCTATACCTCTGTGTCTCTTTTGCTGTCTCGCATACAGGGTTATCATTACCATCTTTCTAAATTCCATATATATACGTTAGTATACTGTATTGGTGTTTTTCTTTCTAGCTTACTTCACTGTGTATAATAGGCTTCAGTTTCATCCACCTCATTAGAACTGATTCAAATGTATTCTTTTGAATGGCTGAGTAATGCTCCATTGTGTATATGTACCACAGCTTTCTTAACCATTCACCTGCCGATGGACATCTAGGTTGCTTCCATGTCCTGGTTATTATAAACAGTGCTGCAATGAACATTGGGGTACACGTGTCTCTCAATTCTGGTTTCCTCAGTGTGTATGCCCAGCAGTGGGACTGCTGGGTCATATGGCAGTTCTATTTCCAGTTTTTTAAGGAATCTCCACACTGTTCTCCATAGTGGCTGTACTAGTTTGCATTCCCACCAACAGTGTAAGAGGGTTCCCTTTTCTCCACACCCTCTCCAGCATTTATTGAAAAAGCATCAATTCTTCGGCGCTCAGCTTTCTTCACAGTCCACCTCTCACATCCATACATGACCACAGGCTACCTTCTTAGAAGGGCAGTTTCTTATCTGAGAAGAGGCATAATCACACACATTAGCTTCTCCAGTTGTCATAACAAAGTACCACAGACTTGGTGGATTCAACAATGGAAACTTAGTTTCTCACAGAGCTGGAGGTTAGAAGTCCAAGATTAAGGTGTCATCAGGGTTGGATTCTTCTGAGGCCTCCCACCTTGGCCTGTAGGTGGCTATCTCCTCCCTGTGTCTTCATCATCTTCCCCTGAGCATATCTGTGTCCTAATCTCCTTAGAAGGTTGCCAGCCATATTGAGTTATGATTTCATTTTAACTTAACCACCTCTTTAAAGACCCCCATCTCCAAATGCCATCACACTCTGAGGTACTACAGGTTAGAGCTTCACCATGTGAAGCTAAGACACGGTTCAGCCTATGACATATGCCTAAGCTAAAAAGGTGTTTGGAGATATTGTCAATATCCTTGGTCATAAAAAAGGAATGTAGTTCCTTTACTCTCAATTTAACTTTTCCTCTTTTTCTTCCCAAGAAATTATTTGTGAGAAATCATGTGAAGATGAGCTATCTTAATATTTTTCTTTTTCAAAGATACTACTTCATTAGTCTCAAAAGGAATTCCAACAATTTTCTTCCTCTCTCTGGAATGTCAACATGATAACCAGAATGGCAACAGGCGCTCTGAGACTAAGAGATGACCCTGATGTTGGAAACCCCATATAAGGTAAAGGCATGAAAAACAGAAGATGCCCAGGCCATGGATGCCACTATGTTGACGCCCATCAGCTTTGGACTGCCTACCTTAAGACTTCATTTTACATGAGAGGAAAAAAACCCTGTATTATTTATGCTACTGTTATTTCAGCCCCAAATAATTCCTAACTGGTGTGGAATTTGGAATCAGCTGCAAAACTTAACATGCATGTTAATAAACTCATGAGTTTCAAAATAAGTTGCCTTCATGTCTTTCAAAGCTTATGTGTCATGTCTTACCGTTGAACACAGTTGAAACACTGCTGTGTAAGCACACGCACATAAATCTGCTCCAGGAAGTAGGAAGGGAGGGGTGGACAGGATTGGAGTGAGCAGGGAGGCAGGTGCTATGATGGTCACATGACTGGGGGAAGCTGGATCTTACTCAGTTTAGCAACTCACTGTAAGAATTGGAAATAATTCTGAGTGAAATAGAGAGCCATGATCTGATTTGCATTTTGAAAACCTTGGTTTTGCTTAAGGACTGAAGGGGTGGCAGCGAGTGTAGAGAAAGAGAGACAATTTAGGAGACTACTGATATAGTGAAGGAAGTAGTGATTGGGACAAAGATAGTGGCAATGGTTGGTGCAGAGGCAAGAAAGATATATTTTGGAAGTAGGACCAGCAAAAGCTGTTGCTTGTTTGGATGTACAGGTTGAGGGGTGGGAGGGGTCAGGGACAGCATACTATCATCTGGTTTTAATAACTGAGCAGATGAGTGGTGGTAATTAAAGAGACAGGGATGGCAGAGGGAGATCTGGACATTTTGGGGCGGGAACATGGGATTAACAGGCTTGTTTTTGATATGTCAAGTCTGAGATGGCTGAGGTACATAAGTGTTAATATCAATTAAGAAGCTGACTATCTGAATCTAGACTTCAGAGCAAAAGGTCAAGCCAGAAACATAAATTTTGGAGTCATTACTGTAAAATAGCATCAGAAGCCATGAGTTTAGATGAGAACACCTAAGGAAATAAATATGGGTGGAGGAGATGTTCTGAACTGAACACCGAGGAGCTCTATCCTTTAAAAGGCAGGTGGAAAAAGAAGATTTGGGAAAACAGCTTGGTAAGGAGTGGCCCGTGAGATAAGAGGTTAAACAGAAAAGTGGCATCCAGGAAACCAAGGAAAGACACAAAAGGGAGTGGCTAACCATGTGCAATGCTGTTGAGAGTTTAAAAGCAGGACTGTAAAGAGCTCATTCTAGAGCACAGGAACACTGATGAGAGAAGGGACAGGGTCTTGTTTTTTTTTTTTTTAATATAAATTTATTTATTTTAATTGGAGGCTAATTACTTTACAATATTGTATTGGTTTTGCNCATGTGCAATGCTGTTGAGAGTTTAAAAGCAGGACTGTAAAGAGCTCATTCTAGAGCACAGGAACACTGATGAGAGAAGGGACAGGGTCTTGTTTTTTTTTTTTTTAATATAAATTTATTTATTTTAATTGGAGGCTAATTACTTTACAATATTGTATTGGTTTTGCCATACATCAACATGAATCTGCCACAGGTGTACACATGTTCCCCATCCTGAACCTCCCTCTCACCTCCCTCCGTGTACCATCCCTCTGGGTCATCCCAGTGCACCAGCCCCGAGCATACTGCATCATGCATTGAGCCTGGTCTGGTGACTCATTTCACATATGGTATTATACATGTTTCAATGCCATTCTCCCAAATCATCCCACCCGCGCCCTCTCCCACAGAGTCCAAAAGACTGTTCTATACCTCTGTGTCTCTTTTGCTGTCTCGCATACAGGGTTATCATTACCATCTTTCTAAATTCCATATATATACGTTAGTATACTGTATTGGTGTTTTTCTTTCTAGCTTACTTCACTGTGTATAATAGGCTTCAGTTTCATCCACCTCATTAGAACTGATTCAAATGTATTCTTTTGAATGGCTGAGTAATGCTCCATTGTGTATATGTACCACAGCTTTCTTAACCATTCACCTGCCGATGGACATCTAGGTTGCTTCCATGTCCTGGTTATTATAAACAGTGCTGCAATGAACATTGGGGTACACGTGTCTCTCAATTCTGGTTTCCTCAGTGTGTATGCCCAGCAGTGGGACTGCTGGGTCATATGGCAGTTCTATTTCCAGTTTTTTAAGGAATCTCCACACTGTTCTTCATAGTGGCTGTACTAGTTTGCATTCAGATACTATTGCACAGATCATCTATTTATATCAGTATTTTCCCAAGTCTCTACTATATTCTTAGGAAAAAATTGCTAAGGTCAAGACCATGGACATTTTCTAAGGCTCTTGACACATTTGTAAAGCTGTATCCAGAAAAGTTATATCAATTAACATATGTCATTTTAATCTTGCATTCCTTTGAATATTTTAAAATATTTTTTAGTTATAATTTTTCTTTCTTATTTTTAAATTGGAGGATAATTGCTTTATAATGCTGTGGTGGTGTCTGCCATACATTAATGCATATTAGTCATAATTATATATATATAATTATCCCTCTCTCTCCCCCCATTCCACCCCTCTAGGTTGTCACAGAGTGCCCAGCTGGACTCCCTGTGTTACACAGCAGCTTCCCCCTAATGATCTGTTTATACATGATAGTGTATATATGTCAATGCTATTTTCTCGATTTGTCCTACCCTCTCCTTCCCTTGCTGTGTCCACCAGATCATTCTCTATGTTTCTTTTGCGAATGTTCTACATCTTTGGTACACTTTTAAAACTGGAACACTGATGATTTTTAAAATATGTGTGTTTAATATATTAATAGCTATTCCTTTTTCCATATTTGCCACATACCTATTATTTCCCAGTGTGCTGTTTGCCTTTTAAATAGTTTGCATGATACTTTTGTATCCATTTTTCTTTTGTGAATCTTTCTGTTGATTTTATCCTTAAAAAGTGTTTCTATTTCTTCCCAAAAAACAATATTTTAGTTTTGGAATGGTTTGGAAAGATGAGGATATTGTGATCAGGGTTTCCCTGGTCCTCAGTGTGTGAATACATGGCTCAAAAATGGAGCAGTTACTCTAACCCCACTACATTTCTAGTCCCAGGAAATGAGACATTCCCAGAGAAATGAATTGTATTTCATATCTGCCAAACAACAGAACTCAAGTAATCTACATCAAAATAGTTGGCCATAGAAACCTTCACAAATGAAAATTTTGCAACATCAGAAGCTAAGCCAAATAACAACCATCCCACATCCCACATCCCAAAATGCTATATCAAGTTACCAATTTTCTGTGTAATCTTGCTTTTCAGTTGTTTAATGAAATATTCCTTTGTTTCACCCAGGGAAACTTCTGGTCTCAATCATAACTTCCTCCCTCCTTCCCTCCCTTCCTCCTTCACTTCCTTCCTGCCAGTGTGCAGTATAAGAATTTATCATGGCCCCTACAGTTGTTATCACGGGAAAATTAGGTATCCCTGGACACTGAGAAGTAATGTAGGTGGAGGAATAAAGCATAAATCAGGCATGGGCACTCACTTTTCTCCATGGTGTGAGTGATTCATCCAATCTAGAGGAAGAATCACAGCTTGATACCCAGAAGAATATCTGGTCCCTGATATATAGATAATAGTAAAAGTCACTTTTTGAAGAACCTCTTCAAGGTCTTTATTACTGCTATTTCCTCCTTTCTCTCTCCTCTTTTCTCTAGCTTGGAGCAAGATGGCCCCTGTCCTGGACCTATGCTGCTAGGGACCTGCTCTTGTTTTCCTACACTCTCCACATGGGATGAAGAATTCACAAGCCAAGAGGGTGCATACACCAAGAGCCTGCCCCTCTTCAAGACCGTGTTCCAGGAAATCAGGCAGAAGTCTCTTCCCTGAAGACCCCAGGGCTCTTTTCAGAGCCTCTTGCCTGGTCCAGTCTCTCGTGTGATGGTGCTCCTCTTAGGTCTGAGTGGTAGTCATGCAGGACTGTTTACAGGGGTGTGGATGGAGCCAGGACTCACTGGCAGCTTATTTGTGTGTATGAATGAAGCCCCTGGTGGTGTAGGGACTGAGCCAAGATAGGAGGAGAAAGGGAGTGGGGTTGTGAACCAGAGGCCAGGATGGGTACTGATTCTCCTTGCATGACTGCCTTCTGGAACTCTGAGGAGTCCAAGAATACTTAATTTTACCAACCCTGAACTTTCAGTTTGCTATGAAGATCTATCTGCTGAGGTAGGAGGATATCACATGTTTCACTTAACAGTCTGTTCACTTGATGTGCAATTAACTTACAACTTAAAAAAATCCAGACATACAGTTTACGTATCTCTATTTGCCCTTTGGTTCCTGGCCCTGCAATGTTGGGGTGTGATTGTTCTCATCCATTTCTCTTTCTATTTTCATTCTCTGCCTCTCTTCTCTTTCCAGCCCATCATCTCTTCTTTGCTTCTCTGAGCCATGTCACTAGTATTTGCTAACTTCTGGTATCGACCTCAGAACTGGTGGTACTGTGATTCTTTCTGCTCCCTTGCCTGCCCTGGATCATTTCCCCACCTTACTAGTTTGACCATCCTGTGCATAATGATAGCTATTTCTGAAGGATTAACAGAAACCTCTTGGTGCCATTGACAGCATTAATTAATAAGTGAGCAACTGAAGACTCTAACCACCACTCACATAAGCTCAGGGTTGTCCCCCTCACTGTTTGCTTTGTTCCAACCATTGCCTCCCTCCACGTGCCCCTCCTTTCTTATATCATCATGGGGAAATGTAGGTGGAAATTAGGACAGGCATACTTTTCTGGCCACACTTTGATTCTCATAAGACTCTAGAATGGTTTTCTTTATTCCCACTGCCAGGGTTTCCAGAAGTTGGTGGTTCTCAACTTTAACATGAATTAGAATCACCTAGAGGGCTTTCTCGGGGAAGGCAATGGCACCCCACCCCAGTACTCTTGCCTGGAAAATCCAATGGACGGAGTAGCCTGGTGGGCTGCAGTCCATGGGGTCGCTAACAGTCGGAGAGAGCAACTTCACTTTCACTTTTCTCTTTCATGCACTGGAGAAGGAAATGGCAACCCACTCCAGTATTCTTGCCTGGAGAATCCCAGGGATGGGGGATTCTGGTGGGCTGCCGTCTATGGGGTCACACAGAGTCGGACACGACTGAAGTGACTTAGCAGCAGCAGCAGCAGAGGGCTTTCTAAACCATGTCCAGGGCCCAATCCTCAGGGTTTCTGAATCAGTAGGCAGGAATGGGTTGGGCTAACCACGTGGCCCAAGAACTGGCTGGCTAAGCTTCCCAGGTAATGCAGGTGCTACCTGTCCAGGTTGGACTCTGAGTACTTTTGCTACAGGTCATCAAGCTTTATTGGATTTTCCCTCTTTGGATCTCTGTTGCTAATGTGAAATCACTTCCAACTTGGGATTCATGAGCAGACTAGCTGAACTCAGACCCTGCACAGAGGCCTGAAAAGTAACTTGGGGCACCAGCTCCCTAGCATACACACCCCCACCCCCTGCCCTGTGGACAGACAGCTGCTTGGTTTGCAGGGGTAGTGGAGTCCTCCCACAGAGGCAACTTGAGCCTCAACTTGGCAGAATATGAAACAGCCTTGGCCATCCCTTTCTCTGCAAGTTTCTCTTTAATTGCAGAAATCTGGGTGGCCTTCACACGAGTTGTTTGTACAGCCACGGAAAAGAGATAAGTTTGGTAACCTTGGAAAACCCAATCTCTTTTTTTCCCAGCCTCCTGAGAAGCAAGGCCCAGAGGAACAAACACTGTGCATGGGAAACCAGAGAGGGGCTCTGGAGGAGGGGACAGAAGAGGCCAGAGACGGAGTGGCTTTTCTTAAGAGTGTCTCCCCATCTGTCTAAACTGTGTCCTGCTGGGTGAGAGTTCGTTAGCTCTGGAATTCCATGAATGACAACAGTCTACATCTCCTCAGTGAGCCTCCAGGCTGTATTGCTTCTTACTAGGTTCTCATCACACAGAAAAGCAATCTTGGCTCTAAATGCTCTGTTCAAGCATCCAGTCCAAAGAGGGCCCTTAAAGGGCACCTCTTGGGGATGTGCAGCTTCTAGGGACAAGGAATTCTCTTCTCTGTCAAAACCAAACCACGTGGGCTTCAGGGCACTGACTCAAGCTGCTCAGTTACCAGCTGGGGTGCCCAGATCTAGTCATTACTTGCCCCACTTTCTCTTGCACAAACCTCTAGGTCAATCCTTGCCTTGGTTTGCCAACTCTACCTTCTCCAAGGGACTATTGTTATGGGTTGCTCCAAATCTATCCTTGATCGTCATGCTGTGAGAGCCTCCTAGGCAGTGACGCAGTTTCAGTTTCATAATAACAACGGTAATAATAGATGCTACTTAGTGAGCATCAATTCTGTATCAGGATCCCTGCCAAATATTTTGTATCCAGGACCTGACATAATCCCCACAATGATCCTAGGAAATGGGGCTTACTGTTCCAATCTATAGGGCTTTCCTGGTGGCTCAGAAGGTAAAGAATCTGCCTACAATGCAGGAGACCAAGGTTTGATCCCCAGGTAGAGAAGATCCCCCCTCCCCAAGAAGGGAATGGCTGTCTCAATCTACAGGTGAGGAAACTGAGGCTCAGGAGTTAAGTGACTTCCCAAAGACCATATGGTCAACAAGATGTTTCAATATAATCCAGATGGAAGCCCAAACTTGCGCCAGTGCCCCAGCTTTTATATTTTGTACATGATAAATGTTTAAATAAGTCTATGGATCTACATGGGCTTCCCAGATGGCACTAGTTAGTAAAGAACCAATGCAGGAGACGTAAGAGATGTGGGTTTGATCCCTGGGTTGGGAAGATAACCTAGAGGAGGGAATGGCAACCCATTCCAGCATTCTCACCTGGAGAAGCTCATGTGCAGAGGAGTCTGCCAGGCTACTGTCCACAGGGTCGTAGAGTCGGACACAACTGAAATGACTTCACACGCATGTGCATATCTACATATCCAAAGAGGAAATTTATTTAATCAAGAGCTCCATTTCCTAACCAGATCAATTAACTGAATTCTTATGGTACAGTCAATATTCAGCCACTGCTCAGTTACTTTCATAATAGGAGGTAGGATGACTGGAAATGGAAACTATGGATAACCCACTGTGTCTGTGATGAGATTTTGCTGCCAGATACATGGAAATTTGGTGTAACAAACATGGTGGCTGACCCAAGGGTCACAGCAATTAAAGTCAAGCTCTCGTTTTTCTTGGAGTGCTTGCAGCTCCTATTTTTTTCTGCAAACCTGTCTCTGCCACCATTCCAGGCTGCATGACAAGCCTCATTTCTTCCCCAAGCAAATCTCATGCTCTCAACATCATCTTGTTGGCTTTTCCCTGGGAGTGTGTGTGTTTATGGTCCCTGGCAGATGGAAGGAGACGATCCAGATATGAGAATCAGCACCTGCAAGTGATGATTCCTTCCTGCTCTGGCCAGAAAGGACATGTGGGTTATGAGGCTGGACTAGACCCCTGTTAACACAGCTGTCTCCAACAACAAGTTCCTAAGGTCAGAATCAGCCTCGAGAATATCTTACCAACTGGAGAGTTTCATTCTGTGCAGTTTCCTAAAACCTTCTCACATGTATGCTTTTAACCTATAATCGTTTATGGTCATAATAATTCCATGAGCTTACCTCTAGTTTTCTTTTGTTAAAATTCACTTCAGCTAAGTCTTTCAACCTTGTTGAGATGCTCTGGAAGACATGTGTTGAAATGAAAATTTTTCCTGGCTTCAGATGCAGAACACCTAGGTTTGAAACCCAGCTCTGTCGCTTATTAGATGAGAAGTGCTTTCAACCAAGTTGGTACACTGAGCTTATGTGTACCACTTACATGTACCACTGGGTGGAATCCTCCACCCCAGTCTGAATGCACACAAATGCTATTAAAATTAAGGAGTTTAAAATACCTGGTTGAGTTCAAAAACGAGAGAAGGAAATTTCAAGAAGCAGTGATAAATAGAGTCATAGTGGAGAAAGAACAGAAGCCACATGGCCTGTGTGGCTTAGCATATGTGTGGCTTAGAGGAAAAGGTTTGTAACTGACATGGGAAGGGCTGCTGACTGATAATCATGAGTCAGAGGGAGACAGGACTGGCTTCTCAGGACAAAGCTGAGAACCAAAGATTTTCTCTTGAATAGGGACAAGAAAGTCTCCACCTCATCCCTAGGGCAATACAGACATGGGCTCCTTGCCCTGGACCATGAGTGGAAACTGTTAACTGAGAGAGCGTCAAACCCCAATTATATGGCACATGATGACCCCTGGGACCCGAATGCTTATGTTAATGCAGAGTGTGGAAATTTCTGTCAGTCTTCCTCTTAGAATCAAGGAATGGAGCAAGGTCACAGGGACTCCTTTCTTAAGTTCTTATGTTAAGGAAACAACCAAATAACTACCCAAGGCAGCTGTGAAAAGACAACTTGCATTTCAAAGGCAGCTGCAGTGCCCTACCTTCTTGTTTTGGGCAGGAAAGAACTTTGATCTTCTCTTCAGTGTTACTTACTGTTTGCTTCTCAGGAGTTTCTGTGTCTGCCTCTTTCCCGTTTCTCATCAAAAACCAGCACATTTTCTACCAGTTGTGCACTCCCTAAGGTCGAAGTGATCGATGGCTCTGGGAGACTAGGGCAGGGAGATGCTTAGTTCAAAATAACCTTCCAGAGTGGCTAGAGAATGTTTTAGCTAGGGTGCTTTTGGGTTTTGGGAATTGAAATCTTTTCAAGAAAGGTCAAGTGAATATGAGCTATCTTTCTGTGGTGTTGGAGAAGATCCTTGAGAGTCCCTTGGACTGCAAGAAGATCCAACCAGTCCATCATAAAGGAAATCAGTCCTGAATATTCATTGGAAGGACTGATGCTGAAGCTGAAGCTCCAATACTTTGGCCACCTGATGCGAAGAACTGACTCATTTGGAGAGACCCTGATGCTGGGAAAGACTGAAGGCAGGAGGAGAAGGGGATGACAGAGGATGAGATGGTTGGATGGCATCACTGATTCAATGGATATGAGTCTGAGTAACTCCAGGAGTTGGTGATGGACAGGGAGGCCTGGCGTGCTGCTGTCCATGAAGTTGCAAAGAGTAGGACACAACTAAGGGACTGAACTGAACTACAGGATGCAAAGGAATCCTACAGAAACACACATATAAGAAGGACAGTGGGCCTTCTACGAACTGGAAAAATCACTGGAAGATTGCATCTTATTTTCCTTGTCTTTTCGTGTTCATTTCATCTTTCTTTGTCTGCAGACCCTTTTTTCTGATTCATCCATCAACTTATAGAGGTGGTTAACATGGCCACCTGCAATAGCCATTCCATCCTCTGAATTTATATGATCTTCTACTTCCTGTTTCCAGTTAATTGGCCCAATCTCTAGGTCCCAACTCCAAGTTCCTGGAAGAGTAGATCTGATCTCCTTACTTGGATCAGTTGCCATCCCAGTCTAATAATGTGGCCACAGTTGGGAGCTGGGAAGATATGAGAGGGGAGGAGAAATTTCTGAGAGATATATGTGTTGGACAATCTCTTTAAAAAAGATGTAGATGGGAGAAAATTTTGGGTATAGGTGGAAAGATGTAAGGCCAGAAAGTACTCTGGACCAGTCTGAGTATGAACCAAAGTCATGCCTCCGTTCGAAGCCAGTATGGCCAGCCTTTCAATGATCCTGACTAGCCGAGGAGTCCACTTTTCAGTTCAGTTTCTTTGTTGAGTGATGAGCCACTGGAAACAGGCTGAGAAGGAGGGCATCTTTGAAATGACCCTATCAGCTTCTTCTTAAAGATGGTCACCACATTGAGGGGCTTTGCCTTGCAAGAAAGCAATTTATTCTTTTGAGAGATCATAGATCCTCCACTTGGAAATATTTTGAATTACAGTTTCTTATTCAATTTAGGCTTAAGAAAACATTTTGCATTTCTAAGCATCCTCACTTTCAAAGCATGTCTCTTGAAGTTTAACAATTATTCTCTTATTTTTTAGGGACTAGTAAAAGGAGAAAGGAATTGAGGACTTTTGACCACACAAAAACGTGTAAGAAAGAAAGTGTTACAGCGTTTGTATTTTCCTGACTGGCTTTCTGGACCATAGTCCCTTTTAGAGCAACACTACTGTCTTGCCCTGTGACAGCTTCCCAAAGAACCTGAATCACTGTGTGCATCATACTGATGGGTGGATTAGGTGACTGAATGAAAGCTGTGAGGTAATTGAAACAGATGGAGAAATAGTAATAACAATAGCCATCACAGTCATCAGTGGCTACTTATAAGAATTCCCTAGCATCTTCCGTCCATTACATTATTTAATCCTCTCTACAAAACTCCACATATGGTATCATCTTATTACAAAGAGGAAAGCTTAGATTATTTGATTATCTTTGTTCTTGCATCCTAACAAGGCAACTTATGTTGTATCTAGACAATGCCCAATAGCTAGTTAAGGCAATTTGGGAATCTTATATATGTAAAGTTGTTTGTAGAACTAGTTTTTATTTGTGTTAGAATGACTTTGCTTAAATAATCCAGTGGTTATTTTTCACTACCATTATTTACAAATTATCATCTTTCTATCAGCACAAATTAGAGGCCTTACTACAAGGCTTGTGGAGAAGGTACCCTACTAGCTAATTCAAAGCAATACATAACATTTAGTCCATTAAACTACAGGCATGATCAGTGTCCCATACAAGCAACTAAAGAAAAGAAGGAGTTTGTGGCTAGTTATATGTAAAAATCAATGTGTAAGTTCCAGTGAGTTGTATAAAAACAGTAATAGTGTGGCCATTTGTTCCCCCACACAGTGTAACACAGATCTTTAAGACTAGTGTTCCAAAGTGCCCAAGTCATTCTTTAATCAATTTAAATAATAAAAGGAGTTTCTCACTACTACTAAAAATATTATTTATGATTGCTCATTCAAAGCTGCATCATTGATCAATGTGTTCTAGTAAATACTTTACATTCCATTAATATTCATTGGGTTGACCAGAAAGTTCACTTTGGTTTAGCCATAAGATATTACAGGAAAATTCAAATGAACTTTTTGGGCAACCCAATACAATGGCACTAATGATGTTCTCCACTTGAGGCTTGAGTTAAGAGTACTTTCAAGCATTACACTCACCTTATTTTTAAAATTTCCAAGTCTATTGTTCACATCAAACCTCTGTAAAGTATCTACATCAGTGGGATTTACTGGACAAAAAGAAAGTTGGGAACTTAGAGTTTTGAGTTTTTATTGATGTTACCTGGGATTTCTAATGGAACCTTAATCTTCTGCCCTTTGGGGGTCTACAGCTTTGAAATGGGACTAAAACTTGTTTTCTAAATAATTTATTCTTCTTCCCTCATAATGCAAGTATTACACTAATGTCATTGTACAGGAGACATTTCTTCCCCTACTTCACCAGAGTAAGGGATGCTACAGAGAACAAAGACTTTGGGGTCAGATAGAGCAGGCTTTAAATCTGGGGTCCAGCACTTACTAGTTTGTGACCTCGGTCAAAACAAAACCTCTGTGAGCTTCAATTTCCTTATCTATAAGTTAGAGATGACAAGTGATGAGACAAGAATAAAATAGTCTAGCAATATGCCTGGCTTAAAAGGAAATAGTTTTACTCACCTATCTATATTAGGTAAAATGCTGTTATCAACAGTTTCTAATGGGCTGGAGAAAAAAATCTCTCTCCTTGAAATATTTCCATGAAACAGAGCGTGTGAACTATTACTGCTTTCTTTGTTCACGCATAGTGAATAAAGTGATTCTTCTTGTTTTTCCTATGTTTCTCCTATTCGCTCTTTTGTTCATTTCTTCACGGACATAAATTGATTGCCCATTAAGTTTTAGGAATAGTTGAGAAAAATGAATGCAGGGAGGTGTGTAGAGATGGGAGTATCTCTCAATGATACAATAACATCAGAGAATTTAGCTTTTCCTTTTATTAAATAAATGCTATGGTAAATATAAATTTTAAATGACACTTCCAGGCAGGTGACCTGGGATTGGGTGTGGGGGGTCGGGCGGTGGTGGGTACATTAGTTTCATTCCTCCACTTTCAAGAATGAGTTTTGTTATCTTTAGTCAGCTGTCAGTGTGCTTTGACTTCCTGGTCAGTAGATTTTTGGTGCTGACTGTCAAATTTTTAAAAGTGGTTAGAGCGAAGAGTAGGGATACACAGTCTGTTATTTTCAATGAAGCAGCTGCTAACATTAATTATCAGAACAGTTCAGTTCAGTTCAGTCGCTCAGTCGTGTCCGACTCCTTGCGACCCCATGAATCGCAGCACGTCAGGCCTCCCTGTCCATCACCATCTCCCGGAGTTCACTCAGACTCACGTCCATTGAGTCCGTGATGCCATCCAGCCATCTCATCCTCGGTCGTCCCCTTCTCCTCCTGCCCCCAATCCCTCCCAGCATCAGAGTCTTTTCCAACGAGTCAACTCTTCGCATGAGGTGGCCAAAGTACTGGAGTTTCAGCTTTAGCATCATTCCTTCCTAAGAAATCCCAGGGCTGATCTTCAGAATGGACTGGTTGG
>SJYX01022398.1:0-25599 GCA_006410675.1 Oreotragus oreotragus
CTAAGGCCCACTTGACTTCACATTCCAGGATGTCTGGCTCTAGGTGAGTGATCACACCCTCGTGATTATCTGGGTCGTGAAGATCTTTTTTGTACAGTACTGTATCTTCTGCTCCTGTTAGGTCCATACCATTTCTGTTCTTTATTGTGTCCATCTGTGCATGAAAAACTCCCTTGGTATCTCCAGTTTTCTTGAAGAGATCTCTAGTCTTTCCTATTCTATTGTTTTCCTCTATTTCTTTGCATTGATCACTGAGGAAGGCTTTCTTATCTCTCCTTGCTATTCTTTGGAACTCTGCATTCAGATGGGTATATCTTTTGTTTTCTCCTTTGTCCTTCACTTCTCTTCTTTTCACAGATACTTGTAAGGCCTCCTCAGACAACTATTTTGCCTTTTTTGCATTTCTTTTTCTCAGGGATGGCCTGTGATCACTGCCTCCTGGGCAATGTCATGAACATCTGTCCATAGTTCTTCAGGCACTCTATCAGATCTAATCCCTGAATTCATTTGTCACTTCCAATGTATAATCATAAAGGATTTTATTTACATCATACCAGAATGGATGGAGGGGCCTGGTAGGCTGCAGTCCATGAGGTCACTAAGAGTCGGACATGACTGAGTGATTTCACTTTCACTTTTCACTTTCATGCATTGGAAAAGGTAATGGCAACCCACTCCAGTGTTCTTGCCCGGACCCCAGGCAAGAACAGTGGAGCCTGGTGTGCTGCCGTCTATGGGGCTGCAGAGAGTCAGACACTACTGAAGCGATTTAGCAGCAGCAGCAGAATGATGTAGTGGTTTTCCCTACTTTCTTCAATTTAAGTCTGAATTTGGTAATAAGGAGTTCATGATCTGAGCCACAGTCAGTTCCTGGTCTTGTTTTTGCTCAGTATATAGAGGTTCTCCATCTTTGGCTGCAAAGAATATAATCAATCAGATTTCAGTATTGACCATGTGTAGATTCTCCTCTTGTGTTGTTAGAAGAAGGTGTTTGGTAAGACCAGTGCATTCTCTTGGCAAAACTCTATTAGCCTTTGCCCTGCTTCATTCCGTACTCCAAGGCCAAATTTGCCTGTTACTTCAGGTGTTTCTTGACTTCCTACTTTTGCATTCCAATTCCCTATAATGAAAAGGACATCTTTTGGGGATTTTAGTTCTAGAAGGTCTTGTAGGTCTTCATAGAACTGTTCAACTTCAGCTTCTTGAGCATTACTGGTCAGGGCATTTAATGGATTACTGTGATACTGAGAGGTTTGTCTTGGAAATGAATAGAAATCACTCTTACATTTTTGAGATTGCATCCAAGTACTGCATTTTAGACTCTTGTTAACTATGATGGCTACTTCATTTCTTCTGAGGGATTCTTGCCCACAGTAGTAGATATAATGGTCATCTGAGTTAAATTCACCTGTTCCAGTCCATTTTAGTTCACTGATTCCTAAAATGTCAATATTCACTCTTGCCATCTTCTGTTTGAACACTTCCAATTTGCCTTGATTCATGGACCTAACATTCCAGGGCCTTTGCAATATTGCTCTTTACAGGATCAGACCTTGCTTCCATCACCAGTCACATCCACAACTGTATCTTGGTTTTGCTTTGACTCCATCTTTTCATTCTTTCTGGTGTTATTTCTCCAGTGATCTCCAGTAATATACTGGGCACCTACCAATCTGGAGAGTTCCATCTTTCAGTGTCCTATCTTTTTGCCTTTTCATACTGTTCTGAAGGCAAGAACACTGAAGCAGTTTGCCATTCCTTTCTCCAGTGGACTACGTTTTGTCAGAACTCTCTACCATGATCCGTCCATTTTGGATGGCCCTATCCAGCATGGCTCATAGTTTCACTGAGTTAGACAAGGCTGTGGTCCATGTGATCGGATTGGTTAGTTTTCTGTGATTGTGGTTTTCAGTCTGTCTGCCCTCTGATGGAGAAGGATAAGAGGCTTATGGGAGGGACTGACTGATGTGGAAACTGGGAAACTTGTTCTGATGGGCAGGGCCATGCTCAATAAATCTTTAGTCCAATTTTCTGTTGATAGGTGGGGCTGTGTTCCCTCCCTGTTATTTACGTGGGGCCAGACTTCCCTGGTGGTTCAGATGGTAAAGCATCTGCCTACAATGTGGGAGACCTGGGTTTGATTCCTGGGTTGGGAAGATCCCCTGGAGAAGGAAATGGCAACCCACTCCAGAAATCTTGCCTGGAAAATTCCCATGGATGATGGATCCTGGTAAGCTACAGTCCATGAGGGCGCAAGGAGTTGGACATGACTGAATGACTTCACTTTCACTTTTCACTGTCAAACTATGGTGGAGGTAATGAAGATAATGGCAACCTCCTACAAAAGGTAGCATTCACGCACTGCTACACTCAGTGCCTCCAACCTTGCAGCAGGCCACTGCTGACCCATGCCTCCACCAGAGACTCCTGGACACTCATGGGCAAGTCTGGATCAGTCTCTTGTGGGATCACTGCTCCTCTCTGCTTGGTCCTGGTGCACACAAGGTTCTGTCTATGTCCTCCAAAGTTTCACCAAGGTTTCTCCCTATGACAGCCTAAACTGTCACATCACTCAGAGAGTCTGATTATCAGCTTCTGTTGTGCCTCCCCATCTGAGCAGTACTTACTTAATGGTAGTAGTGGGTCTTCCCCATATAGGACCACTGCGTGTCATGAGGATTAATTCTTAGGCACTTCTATAAGGTTGTGGAATAACCTTATTCTATAAGGTTATTCCTGAGAATACTTTGTGTACAGAAGGAGCAAAATGTCCCTTTATTCTTTCAGTTCGGTTCCGTCACTCAGTTAGGTCAAACTCTTTGCGATCCCATGGACTGCAAAACACCAGGCTTCCCATCACCAACTTCCAGAGCTTAGTCAAACTCATGTCCATCGAGTCAGTGACACCATCCAACCACCAGCATAGGGTCTTTTCAAATGAGTCAGTTCTTCGCATCAGGTGGCCAAAGTACTGGAGTTTCAGCTTTAGCATCAGTCCTTCCAGTGAATATTCAGGACTGATTTCCTTTAGGATTGACTGGTTGGATCTCCTTGCTTTATTCTTTGGATCTAAATAAATCAATAGGGTCTTTTCAAATGAGTCAGTTCTTCGCATCAGGTGGCCAAAGTACTGGAGTTTCAGCTTTAGCATCAGTCCTTCCAGTGAATATTCAGGACTGATTTCCTTTAGGATTGACTGGTTGGATCTCCTTGCTTTATTCTTTGGATCTAAATAAATCAATCTTTCATTTCACTGGCAAAAGTTTTGTTCAGATCATATATCAACTTATTTTTTCTTTTATTTAAGACAAATTTAACATAAGTTTAGCCACCTGTGTTTCCCTGGGCTTCTTGCCCAGATCCCTTAGGTCCTGCCTAGGAAATGCACCAGTGCCCAGTAAGACTCTTAAGTATTAAGTGAAAACCACTCAAATAAAATTTTTAGGATCGTCACCCAAAATTGAGATTTGAATATCAGAATTCACAGGAACATCTGAGGAGTACCAAAAAGCTGATGGGGCTCACTGGGCCCATGCTGGTACCAAGCAACAGTTTCAGGCAGACTCCAGGTGTCTTCTGGCCAGAGTGTCAGATACCCTGCCAGCTATACGAAGCATATGTCAATGAAAATTAGTCAATCTAAGGAAGAAATGGAAAATAAAAAAATTTGAGTCAAATTTGAGGGTTATAACACAGGATGAGCATCTCAGAAAACTGAGAACTGTTCTGTTAGAAGTCAAAGTAGAGTTATATAAGTTATTTGAGACAGAGGTCTACACATTAAATGGCTTATTATTGACAATTTACGTTCTCCAGATCTCAGCAGTTCAGTTCAGTTCAGTCGCTCAGTAATGTCCAACTCTTTGCGACCCCATGAATCACAGCACGCCAGGCCTCCCTGTTCATCACCATCTCCCGGAGTTCACTCAGACTCACGTCCATAGAGTCCATGATTTTATCTAGCCATCTCATCCTCAGTCGTCCCCTTCTCCTCCTGCCCCCAATCCCTCCCAGCATCAGACTCTTCTCCAATGAGTCAACTCTTCTCATGAGGTGGCCAAAGTACTGGAATTTCAGCTTTAGCATCATTCCTTCCAAAGAAATCCCAGGGTTGATCTCCTTCAGAATGGACTGGTTGGATCTCCTTGCAGTCCAAGGGACTCTCAAGAGTCTTCTCCAACACCACAGTTCAAAACCATCAATTCTTCGGCGCTCAGCTTTCTTCACAATCCAACTCTCACATCCATACATGACCACAGGAAAAACAATAGCCTTGACTAGACAGACCTTAGTCAGCAAAGTTATGTCTCTGCTTTTGAATATACTATCTAGATTGGTCATAACTTTTCTTCCAAGGAGTAAGCGTCTTCTAATTTCATGGCTGCAGTCACCATCTGCAGTGATTTTGGAGCCCCAAAAAATAAAGTCTGACACTGTTTCCACTGTTTCCCCATCTATTTCCCATGAAGTGATGGGACCGGATGCCATGATCTTCGTTTTCTGAATGTTGAGCTTTAAGCCAACTTTTTCGCTCTCCTCCTTCACTTTCATCAAGAGGCTTTTTAGCTCCTCCTCACTTTCTGCCATAAGGGTGGTGTCATCAGCATATCTGAGGTTATTGATATTTCTCCCGGCAATCTTGATTCCAGCTTGTGTTTCTTCCAGTCCAGCGTTTCTCATGATGTACTCTGCATATAAGTTAAATAAGCAGGGAGACAATATACAGCCTTGACGTACTCCTTTTCCTATTTGGAACCAGTCTGTTGTTCCATGTCCAGTTCTAACTGTTGCTTCCTGACCTGCATACAGATTTCTCAAGAGGCAGGTTAGGTGGTCTGGTATTCCCATCTCTTTCAGAATTTTCCACAGTTTATTGTGATCCACACAGTCAAAGGCTTTGGCATAGTCAATAAAGCAGAAATAGATGTTTTTCTGGAACTCTCTTGCTTTTTCCATGATCCAGCGGATGTTGGCAATTTGATCTCTGGTTCCTCTGCCTGTTCTAAAACCAGCTTGAACATCAGGGAGTTCACGGTTCACATATTGCTGAAGCCTGGCTTGGAGAATTTTGAGCATTACTTTACTAGCGTGTGAGATGAGTGCAATTGTGCGGTAGTTTGAGCATTCTTTGGCATTGCCTTTCTTTGGAATTGGAATGAAAACTGACCTTTTCCAGTCCTGTGGCCACTGCTGAGTTTTCCAAATTTGCTGGCATATTGAGTGCAGCACTTTCACAGCATCATCTTCCAGGATTTGAAACAGCTCAACTGGAATTCCATCACCTCCACTAGCTTTGTTCTTAGTGATGCTTTCTAAGGCCCACTTGACTTCACATTCCAAGATGTCTGGCTCTAGATTAGTGATCACATCCTCATGATTATCTGGGTCGTGAAGATCTTTTCTGTACAGTTCTTCTGTGTATTCTTGCCACCTCTTCTTAATATCTTCTGCTTCTGTTAGGTCCATACCATTTCTATCCTTTATCGAGCCCATCTTTGCATGAAATGTTCCCTTGGTATCTCCAATTCTCTTGAAGAGATCTCTAGTCTTTCCCATTCTGTTGTTTTCCTCTATCTCTTTGCATTGATTGCTGAAGAAGGCTTTCTTATCTCTTCTTGCTATTCTTTGGAACTCTGCATTCAGATGCTTATATCTTTTCTTTTCTCCTTTGCTTTTCGCCTCTCTTCTTTTCAGTGCTATTTGTAAGGCTTCTCCAGACAGCCATTTTGCTTTTTTGCATTTCTTTTCCATGGGGATGGTCTTGATCCCTGTCTCCTGTACAATGTCACGAACCTCATTCCATAGTTCATCAGGAACTCTGTCTATCAGATCTAGGCCCTTAAATCTATTTCTCACTTCCACTGTATAATCATAAGGGATTTGATTTAGGTCATACCTGAATGGTCTAGCGGTTTTCCCTACTTTCTTCAATTTAAGTCTGAATTTGGAAATAAGGAGTTCATGATCTGAGCCACAGTCAGCTCCTGGTCTTGTTTTTGTTGACTGTATAGAGCTTCTCCATCTTTGGCTGCAAAGAATATAATCAATCTGATTTCGGTGTTGACCATCTGGTGATGTCCATGTGTAGAGTCTTCTCTTGTGTTGCTGGAAGAGGGTGTTTGCTATGACCAGTGCATTTTCTTGGCAAAACTCTATTAGTCTTTGCCCTGCTTCATTCCGCATTCCAAGGCCAAATTTGCCTGTTACTCCAGGTGTTTCTTGACTTCCTACTTTAGCATTCCAGTCCCCTATAATGAAAAGGACATCTTTTTTGGGTGTTAGTTCTACAAGGTCTTGTAGGTCTTCATAAAACCGTTCAACTTCAGCTTCTTCAGCATTACTGGTTGGGGCATAGACTTGGATAACTGTGATATTGAATGGTTTGCCTTGGAAACGAACAGAGATCATTCTGTCGTTTTTGAGATTGCATCCAAGTACTGCATTTCGGACTCTTTTGTTGACCATGATGGCTACTCCATTTCTTCTGAGGGATTCCTGCCCGCAGTAGTAGATATAATGGTCATCTGAGTTAAATTCACCCATTCCAGTCCATTTTAGTTCGCTGATTCCTAGAATGTCGACGTTCACCCTTGCCATCTCTTGTTTGACCACTTCCAATTTGCCTTGATTCATGGACCTGACATTCCAGGTTCCTATGCAATATTGTTCTTTACAGCATCGGATCTTGCTTCTATCACCAGTCACATGCACAACTGGGTATTGTTTTTGCTTTGGCTCCATCCCTTCATTCTTTCTGGAGTTATTTCTCCACTGATCTCCAGTAGCATATTGGGCACCTAACGACCTGGGGAGATTCTCTTTTGATATCCTATCATTTTGCCTTTTCATACTGTTCATGGGGTTCTCAAGGCAAGAATACTGAAGTGGCTTGCCATTCCCTTCTCCAGTGGACCACGTTCTGTCAGACCTCTCCACCATGACCCGCCCGCCTTGGGTTGCCCTGCAGGCATGGCTTGGTTTCATTGAGTTAGACAAGGCTGTGGTCCTAGTGTGATTAGATTGACTAGTTTTCTGTGAGTATGGTTTCAGTGTGTCTGCCCTCTGATGCCCTCTTGCAACACCTACCATCTTACTTGGGTTTCTCTTACCTTGGGCGTGGGGTATCTCTTCAGGGCTGCTCCAGCAAAACACAGCTGCTGCTCCTTACCTTGGACGAGGGGTATCTCCTTACAGCCCCGTTCCTGACCTTCAATGTGGGATAGCTCCTCTAGGCCCTCCTGCACCTGCGCAGCCACTGCTCCTCGGGTTGCTCCTCCCGGCCACAGGTGCACTAAGCGCCAGGTGGCTGTGAGAGCTGGCCATTGCACTAAGCTCTGGGCGGCTGCGAGAGGAGCTACCCCATGTCCAAGGTCAGGGGCAGCAGCCTAGAGTGCCAGGCTGCGACGGCGCAGGAATGCCCAAGAGGAGCTACCCTGCATCCCAGGCCAGTGGCAGCCAGGAGGAGACACCCTGCGTCCGAGGCCAGGGCCGGCGGCAGGGAGAAGCAACCAGATCTCAGCAGCCCTTTACAAGTCAAGAAGCAATATTATCCTTTAAGGAATTGTCTTACCGATGCTAGGAGAATGTTGTTCTTCACTGTTAAGCAGGTATTTTTGCTGATGGGTGAGGTTTTTTCAATACATAATGCAGACACATAAAACAGTGTGTGGAGAGAGGAAGTCAAAGGACACAGAAAACTTTATGTTCAAGTTTTTCTTGTCTTGCCAAAAAAAAAAAAGTTTTATTTCAAAGTCCCTTTTAAAATCTGCCAATAACAGCTATTCTGGTCTCAGCACCTTCCCAATTAGTCAACATTTCTGAATGTGAGCCTCTGTTACTCTCGGTAACTGGCCTTTGAGGAGAAAAGAAGAGAAATCAAAAGAGTAAAGAACAGTCAGAAGAGTCTTAAAGCTTAATTGTTCTCTTCCTGGTCTAGAGCATGCTTATTAATAGGTCTTTAAGTACACAGTTACAGCCCTGGTGATATATGTGAACAGGTGGGTTCCTGAAGGCATTGCAGACTCATTAGCCCCGGCAATGTTTAAGTCTAGGAGAGGAAAGGCGTTATATTTGTTTCAGAACAAATGAAACTTTCCCTCAAACCATACCTCATCTAAACCGTTAAGGTTTTGGAAGAGAAAGAAAACTTAGTAAGCTTAATTTTGCATTGTGGAAAGGGAAGGATGAAGTTGAACCATTTGAAAATATACATTTTATATATTTATCAAGCTTCTGTTATATAATAAACACTATAGTAGGCACTGGAAAGAAAGTGCTGAAAAAATGGTCATGGACTTCAGTCCTTAACCCAACTCACAGTCTATAAGGATGACATTCTTTTAAGTATTTCCTGATGCCAGCACAAAGCTCATTTGACTCTTAGAAGTGTTTCCTGCTGCTTTCCCAAAAGTAAAACTCATATTTTCGCTTATCAATCCATATGGTACCCAGCCGGCTGCTGCTGCTGCTGCTGCTGCTGCTGCTAAGTCGCTTCAGTCGTGTCCGACTCTGTGCGACCCCAAAGACGCCAGCCCACCAGGCTCCGCCGTCCTTGGGATTCTCCAGGCAAGAACACTGGAGTGGGTTGCCATTTCCTTCTCCAGTGCAATAAAGTGAAAACTGAAAGTGAAGTCACTGAGTCGTGTCCAACTCTCAGCGACCCCATGGACTGCAGCCCACTAGGCTCCTATGTCCATGGGATTTTCCAGGCAAGCGTACTGGAGTGGGGTGCCATTGCCTTCTCCGGGTACCCAGCCTAGCTCATCTCAAATCCATTATCCCCTTCTCACAGTTATTCCTTGTGTGTGTGTGTTGTGGGGGGGAGGTTGGTTTGTGAGGGGGTAGTTGGTTTGAGGGGTGGGGAAATATTTCAGAATCATTATTGTTTGGGCTCAAACCAAGGTGAATCATCACATTCTCTGAAAGTGATGTTCCTGAAAGTCTGGCTTCCATCAGCCATCAGTTGGCCAATTTGGATTTTTCTCTTGAGAAAAAGAATCAGTCAGCAGGTATTTGGGGAGCATTTCTGTTTTAATCTTATGAAGATAAAAGTTAAGTCCTCTATTTTTCAACTTTGAATGGCATACTTTTATTTCAGAGATCCTTAAGTTTTAAACTAAATTTAGTGTCAGGATCTAGCTATGGGAGAAAACTGATGAATTTAAATAAACTGTCTTGATGGAAGATGAACTATAACTATGGCATACCCTTCCTTTTTTTATACCCAAATATCCTGATCTTTAGGAAAAGCTTCTCTTGGCACTATCTGGCTAGAGATTTCTACCAACTTCATATGGTTTCTTTGAAACTCAAGCCTCAAGAATCTATTTTCTTCCTTCTGACAGCCTAAGGCCTCTGAAGTGCATTTGTCCAAGGGTAAGACATTAGCCTGAGAGGCTGGCCATGTTAAATGAGGTATTGTAACAGATAGAATCTAGGGAGAAATGGGTGAAGAAGAATAATGAGTTTATTAAATGGCAGAGAGCAGGTATTAAGCATTCCCTGTATGCCTTATTTACACACATACATGTAACCCCTACACTATCACCATGAGGCAGCTACTACTATTAGCACATTTTATAAAATAGCCATAGAGAAGTTAAAAATTATATCTAAGATCACATAGCTAGGATGTAGCTGAGTGATTTTCAGTTCAGGCAGCAAAACTGCTCATAATCACTACACTATAGGAAAAAAAGCTTTACTCTGAGACTTAGAAATATGACTAGTTCACTCAGTACTAATAGGTTTAAAATCCTCTTTATCTTTAGTTACTTGCAAAAGAAAGATTGGCTTTTAGTAAAAGTTTTCAGCTATTGAGTTTGTATTGGGAACCCTTTGCCAAACATGTTCTATACAGACAGATTTAATAATATTTGAAAAACATAACTGAAAAAGGACTTCAATGTAGGATGTTTAAAAATCTCAAAACCAATAATAATTTTAAAAACCAGTTAAAAAGTGGGCAAACTATTTGAACAGATTGTTCACTGAAGAAGACACACAGATGGCCAACAAGCACAGAAAGATTCTCAATATCATAAGTCATTAGGAAAATGCAAACACAGTGCTTTCCCACTACGTGTTTGCTGAATGCTTAAAAATTAAATAGTCTGTTTATACCAAGTGTTGGCGAGAATAGGGAGGAACTGAAACCCTCAAATACTGGTGTTTTTGTAAAATGGTAGAAACATTATAGAAAATAACTTGGCAGTTTCTTGCACACCTACCAAATGAAGTAGGCATTCTACTCCTTGCTATTTGCTCAAAAGGAAATAAATCATATGCCCACTTAAAGACCTGAACACAAACATTCATATCCAATTTATTTCTAATAGCCAGAATCTGGAAACTACATGTTCAATGATATTTGTATGGCCAATAAACAAAAAACGTGAAATACTAATACATTTAACATGGATGAATCTCTCAAAATAATTATATTGAGTAAAAGAAGCCAGACATGAAATATTACACAATTTATGATTCCAGTTATATAAAACTCTATAGACAATGCAAACTAAATCTATCATGAAAGAAAGCAGAGCAATAGATACCTAGCAGAAAGGTGACAGGGAGGGATAGGACCCAGGAACTTCAGAAATATTAGTAACTTCAAGGAACAACAGAGATGTTCACTATCTTGATTATAGCTGTTTCTTTAAAAAAAAAAAAAAACTTACCAAATTGCACATTTTAATATGTGAAGATTATTGTATGTAAGGTATACCACAATAATAAAGCTGTCAAAGAAAGAGAAAAACATAGTGGCTGAGAAACACAAAGATTTCTCTGAAATTTTCACTACTGGTGGTTTGTGGCATTAGTATTTCTGGGGATATTTAATGTGTATCTTGTGGGACTCTGTAGTAGTCAAAAATTCTAATTCTAGTGTAAAAGCTTTGATGGACTTGGAGAAATGTTTTTGCCTGCAGGGAAGTCTTCCCTTTGTCCTTCAAATCTACCAAGTGGTTTGGCTGCTTTTCCTGATACAAATTTGAATTAGGCCTGCTGGTACCTGTGGGAGGTAATATCTGGTGATCTTCCTGAGAAATAATCTCATGATGGAACCATTTGATCAAACAGTTCCCCAGGAGATGTACATCTGGATCATTTCAGGATACTATTGAAAATTGTCAATCATCTCAGAATTCAGAGAAATGTGTTTTCCTAGCATATAGAAAAAGGAGACTCCTGTTATTATCAGCAAGATCTCTTGCTTGCTTCACCTTGAATTTGAACTCCTGATTGCAGACACATATTTTAATTCTCCTTAATGCCTGTGATTAACTTTCATAAGTCATTTGTTCCTGTTATTGATGACAACAACAACAAAGTTATATATTTTGAAGCCTTGATGACTGTCCAGTTAACAAATTCTTTCTACAAGGGAATGTTCAAAACTCAATAAAGAACAACCCCCCGCCCCCCCCAAAAATAAAACTAAACTACCAGGGGATAACAAAATTTAATAATGTCACCCCTTTTGGATTTTCAACTATAGAATTTCACTATCAAGAGTAAACCTAAACTTTCACAACCATTTTTTCTCCACATTATAGAATAGCTCAGTGGTAAAGAATCCACCTGCCAAGCAGAAGACACAGGTTTGATCCCTGAGTCAGAAAGATCCCCTGGAGAAGAAATGGCAACCCACTGCAGTCTTCTTGTCTGGGAAATCCCGTGCACAGAGGGGCCTGGCGGGTAGCAAAGAGTCAGACATGGCTTAGCGATTAAGCAGCAGCGGCCGCAGAAAGGCCATCAGAATGAACATTGTGGGTGGAGGAAGTGGAGGAATGAACCAGAGTAGTATGACATGCACCAAGTATGAGGTTGGAAAATGCAAAACTAGATATGCCAGTTTGGCTAAAGTTAGGGATTTGTGCAAGGAAGTAAGTAAATAGGGTTGGAAAGAGAAATAGAAATTGCCTATGAATGTAAAGCTTAAAAATATAATTTCAAGTCTATGTTTACTTATTGTCCTCATTTACCTTTCAATACCATATAACTGGTTCAGTGAATAGAAATGATGTATTTTCCATTGTTCATCACTATGTGTATTCTGTTTTGGTAGGACAAGAAGGCCTATTGTTGACTTTCCTTGTGGTCCAGTGGCTAAAATTCCCTATTCCCAGTACAGGAGACCCGGGTCATTTGTAGATCCCATATGCTACAACTAGACAGTGAACTAGATCCCGCATGCTGCAATGAAGATAGAAGATGCTGTATGTCACAGCTAAGGCCTGGTGCAAACAAAAAATAGTGTTTGAAAAAAGAAGGCCTATTGCTAAGTGTATCCACGTGGGGAAGGAGTGATAAATGGTCAGGCCAGCACAGGGACCGTGCTCCACACAGTCTTTCTGTTTCTTGGTGCTAAATCACTTTAGTCATGTCTGACTCTCTGTGACCTCATGTACTGTAGCCCTCCAGGCTCCTCTGTGGGGTTCTCCAGGCAAGAATACTGGAGTGGGTTTCCATGACCCCCTCTGGGGGATCTTCCCGCCCCAAGGATCAAACCTGTGTCTCTTACATCTCCTGCATTGGCAGGCAGATTCTTTACCACTGACGCCACTTGGGAAGCCCATCTGTTTCTAGTGACACAGCTAAGACTACAGAAGGTCAATCTGGCAGCTTCAGAATAGCCTTTCCCAGAATAAGCCTCATGCACGAGGCCAGTTCCTGAATAAAAGCAGACTAATTCTAGTGTCTGAGAATGGAATCTCAAGCAATCCCCTGGTAAGGAAGCTGCCCTCACAAGTTATTGAAATGAATTATGCCCTTTGATGTATCATGCCTGCTACACTCAGAAGCAAAAGCATTTCAGTTATTAAGGAACAGAGTCTGTTGCTAGAGTGTGTTTAGGTCCTCAGAGTGATAGACTGGGCCCTGTGATTTCTAAGTTGTGCATGCCATGTCAGTGCAGGTATGTCTGCTCTGGAGAGGCATGTTCATCTTAGATCCCACTGGGGTTCCACCCTTGTGGCCTTAATTCCCATTATCAGGTTCTTATTCTTCAGTCCTGATGCTACAATTTACCTCAATAGGCTGATTTGTTCCTTCCTCCTTTCTCCCTTCCCTGCCCTCCTCTCTCTTTCTTTTCCAATAACCTTCAAATATATTTGCTCTAATACATTTTTACAGGGCACACTGCACAGTCTCATAGTGATTCTTTGACTCTCTGGAATGAGACCACAAGAGTGCAGGTCACCCCACATCCCAACTCTGTGTCACCAGTGCACCAAACTGCTGGATGGTCTGTTTACCAATCATGACAAGCAATGAAGGAAATCAGCAAACTAAGTGGCATTTTCTGTAGTGATAATTCAAGAAGAGAATAAATGAAGTAAAAGAAATTAGATGACTGAAACGCTAAACAAGCAAAAACCGCAACGTGATAGATAACAGAAGCCGGATCTCTATACATCTGATGTAGCTGTCACTCCTTCCTACAAAAGCAAAAAGCCAGATACATTGCATGTTTCATCTCTCCTTACTGATTCCATGGCAATGGAAAGATAGAGAGCATGTTTACCCCATCTGGATTTACCGACCTCTACCTGGTGTGATTATTGTAGTGCATTTCAAGGAACTGTGTCTGCTTGTGACATTAAATTCCAAGGCCAATTCAGTAGAGCTCTGGACAATACCTTATTGTGTCTGATAAATATTAAATGTATGCTTTCCATTTTAGCCCAACCATATTTAGCCTATTGGTTACAAAACTTGGTTTTCTTCTGTCCTTATGATTAAGAACCTCCAGAGTAATCACAGTCCTTGCTTAGCCCATTCCTCTGTTCACTACACCACCTTTTTTCAGATATAAATTGATTCCTAAGGCACTGTCAGTTTCACATGGCTCTGCAGTCAAATAGAACCAGCACTGTTTAATGAAAAAGGTACAACTGCTGCGATTTTGGACATAGGTATGCTTGTTTCCTCCCCGGTCTCCTCTCCTTCAAATATTAGCATGATATCAACACTATTCATATATCTTTGTTCTTGATATCCTCCTAGCAACTAACATTCTACTTTCTTAGTTTTTGCTTTGTTTTATTTCTATTTCCCAGTGGAAAATCCAATCTGGCATTGTAGTCAGTGACAAAGAAAGTGCTAATTAGCAAATGAATGCAATTAGCAGTTACCTCAAATGTTTTCCAGGTAACTTTTGTTTCTGACATGTACTTGCAACAATGTAAGTCAGCATTTTTCATTTAACACAATATGAATTCAAGAAATCAATAAAACATTGGAGAAAAAAAAAGTAAACATGCCTCAGAACAAGTCAACATGAGTGTCAGAGGAGTGGAAGTCTCGTCTCTGTCTTAGATGATGCCTACTTGTCCTTGATCAGTCAACAATGGCCCCTTCTGAGTCTCCTCATTTTTCAGGTAAGAAAATAACCCAGACAGGAGAAATGATTTCCATCAAGAGCAATGCTCCATCAAGACCAGTGCTAGAATTCTTATTTTGTATTGGTTGACTCATCTGGATATAGTGGTTCTGAAACCATGTGTATTCCATATTTTCCAACAAATTTTACCTCTTAGGTCTCTGTATTTCATCAGCATTATCAAAGTCTCAGCATACTACAAGTGCTCAAAATTTATTAGAATTGTGGTGAAAGATTGATTTTTCTCTCCTCCTCATACCACTCATCTTTCTGAGTGGGGGGAAATGACAAAAATGCTCTCCTTTGGATTCTGTACCCCTCCCTGCTCCTCATATGGTTACAATGAGGACCAAATATCAGAATGTGCCACCATTCTGGACCAGTGACCCTGGACAGGTCTGTCAGATGCCCTTCCAGAGATTTTTTTTGCATTGAAACTAAGGGGAGAGATGAACACCCTGGGGGCAGAGCTGGAAGGATATGAGCCCACAAATAGTAGGCAGTGTTGGTTCTTGGGTGAGAAAGTCAGATATGGAGAATAGAATTTTTAATCAAAGAAAGGCAAAACAAGGACTGGAAAACTGGAAAAATATTTAGTGAATTCCAAGAATTCTTTCATAATTTTATATACCATCTTTTTTAACACTTGTAAGAAATTGTATGAGTAAGGCCACCATATGAGCTAGCCTACTTTTATGAGCTAGCCTATGAGCTCACCATATGAGCTAGCCTACATGTTACTTTTGTGATCATGAGGAAAAACTATCTTTTCCTCCAAGCAGAGAAAGACTTGTGCTGTGTATCCTGACAAGTATACGGCCACAGTCACCTGTAAGGAGGTTCCCTGCTCTGTACAGTCTACATAAGTACGTAGTGACTGTGAATAGAATTAGGAATGTGATATCCATTTTATGGATGGCAAACTTGAGGTTTCCATAAATTAGGTAAAATTGTTTTTAATACAGGGGATTTTTTTTTTGACATGCCCTGATATCCGCAGCTAGCAGGTAACAGCCAGGATTCACACCAATGTTTCCACAAAGACTGGTGCATTTCTCATCTACCTGTTTACTTGCATGCTCTTATTATCATGTTTGATTTCTCCCTCCAGCTTGCTCCAGCTTCTTTGACTCTCTTTCTGTAGGTATACGTATACAGTGACTTTCACTTTCACCCCTGTTCTTTCACTGGTCCAAACTATAGACACAATCAGATTGCTTGTGTTAAAACAGAGAAGGCCATTTTTTTGCACTCAGTCCAGTGTCGAGCGCTAGCACATGCTTTAAACTAAGCAGGTAGAAATCATTAAAACTATAATATGTTACTGGTAACAAGCAAAAGTTGGTAATGTTTCTTCTACCCTTAGACTTTCTAACATTTCCATTTGTCAACAGAGTAAAGATAGGGCCAGGAAGGGTGGCAAAGAAAAGTCCTTTCCAAAGTAATGAGAAAGCATACCAGTTTGTACAGGACTAGGAGTTTCCAGGTTCTGCCATAATGACTCTAAATGCAATAGCAACATAAGGGACTACATCTGTTGGTGAGTTACACATACCTGGTTAAATTAGATTTGCTTGGGAGAGGTATTCATTCTTTCAAGTTGGTGAGACAAATTTCATGCATTGAAACAATTATTTACTGAATGCTAGAGGCCTACAAGAAACAGTTTCTAAAGCAGTTGCATCTAACTGAAAGTATAGCTAGTGAAAAGTCATGGACCAAAAGTCTTTGGTACTGTTCTGTGCTATGTGCTATATTCATATTGTGAAAAGAGAATGGAATGAGCCAGCTTCTGCCCTCCAGCAGTTTATAATCAAAGCATAAACCAGTGCCTCCTTTTCAGGAGGACTGGAGCACTAGGCACATTTTCAGGAGAGAATTAAGTCCAGGAGTAAAAAGACAGATATCCAGTTACCAAATTGAGAAAGGAAGTAGAAACTTGATTTTAGTAATAAGATAAAAAAAATCCAGACTTCTATACTGTGAGGGATAAATGTAGTACAGGGCAGTTGATGAATTTTTGGGTAGGATCCAGTCCACTTCTCAGGATGAAAAGGAGTTGCAAGAGTACAGAAGTGAGGAATAGGCAACCAGACATAATTCCAAATGAACAAAGACCTGACTTCAAGGAGTTTTCATTCCCTGGAGAAGCCAGACCTATATACAATTAATTGCACCATGAAATGGAGACATGTTATATCATTGTTTCTGAAAAGGTAATGCAGATATACATTTCTGGGTTTTAAAAATATATATAGATTCTGGTCCAATAGGTTGGAAATGGTACCAAGAGCCTGCATTTGTACTCATCCCAGCTAATGTGGATGCTGATGGTCTATGGACCACAGGTTAAGTAGTAATAAAGGAAATAAGAAAATACTATGGAAATATACCATAAGCAACATTAAAGGGGAAGCCTTCTCGGAAGATGGGACCCCTGAGCTAGGCTTTAAAATATGCAGACCAGGAAGAGTTGGGTCTTGCAGTAATGTTCAGTCTGGTGAGCAAAAACTAGATTTCATTCATTCAACCAGTATTTATGAAGATCCATGGTATTCCATGCCACAATACTTATTAGAAACTTTCATATCAATTTAATCTCAAGTAAAACCAAACAATGGCAGCAGCCACGATGAGAAATGAAAGGCCACGGCTATTCTATTTCAGAATACCAGACTTTAAAAGGCTAGTCATGCTTCACCTTTGACAATTTAAACTGTGTTCCAGGTTTTGAAATACGAGTTTTTTTAAGGTTAGTCTCAAATTTTCATGTACACCTCTTCTCTCAAAGGGCAAGCCAAGGGGGTCAAGTGTTCATTCTGTTGGGCTTGTTTTTGTTAGCCTATTATTGAAGGCAAATTAAGGCCAAAGACCTTGTTTTCATTGACTCAAGCACTAAATGACCTGTTTCAGGAAGAGAGTAAACAGCAGTCGTGGAGACAGCCATTAACTGTGCAGCAGGTGTTAACACCTGTAGCTATTAAATTCCAGCCAAGATAATCACCTCGCTCTCAAGGCAACTGGCTCATGTCAAGCACTGTCTGCCATGATGGAAACTGTTTGGCGACTATTAAGTCATGGCTTTCCCTCACATGTTGCAGCAAGAGATGGAGAGATTTGGATGCCAGGGAATCATTGTGGTCAACAGTGCAGAGCGTTAAACACACCTCGGGGTATTCTGGCAGCCAAGCATGGAACACAGCACCTGGGCAGCAGGAGACTGAGCCAGAGAACATCAGCTTGCAGTAGGCACTGTCTGCCAAGGGCTGCATCTAGAATTGGCTGGAGCAGCACCGTCTGAGAGGAAAGGATAAGGCCTTCCCAGCTAGGAAGCCACTACATCAACAGACATCTCTACTAGACTTAGCTATAAACAACTGGACCCTCAACTGGTTGATTTATTATTATCTAGGGTTTAAGGGGTGTGTGTGTATAGCACATACATGGGTGAGTACTCATGATACACGTACGGAAACTCCTCCCTGCAACAAACACTAAGTTCTTCCCAGCTGTAATCACTACAAATAGGTTCCCATACACTGGGGACTAGCAGCTGCTCATTACCATTTATCAAATTGGGCATAAGGAGAGCGAACTGCTAGGGCATTGGTTCTCCCTAATGGCACCACTGTGCCCTCATGCTTCAGCAGCATTGCCCTGACTTTTCATACTGCAGAAGACTCTGTATGTCCCTGTCTACTCCAAGGCCTCAAACACAAACATTTACATCCAAGGAATGTGTTTTTAAGGGACATTTGAAACCTACTTTACATAAATAACAGTGGCGATGGCACCCCACTCCAGTATTCTTGCCTGGAAAATCCCATGGGGGGAGGAGCCCGGTAGGCTGCAGTCCATGGGGTCATGAAGAGTCGGACACAACTGAGTGACTTCACTTTCACTTTTCACTTTCATGCATTGGAGAAGGAAATGGCAACCCACTCCAGTGTCCTTGCCTGGAGAATCCCAGGGACAGGGAGCCTGGTGGGCTGCCATCTATGAGGTCGCATAGAGTCGGACACGACTGAAGCGACTTAGCAACAGCAGCAGCAGCAATAAGCAATCATAAACTTCAAAGGTCATAATAAATTGTTGAAGGTCAAACAGTTCTGCCAGCCTTCAGGTGAGAAGATGACTAAATAATTTTAGAAAGATGAGTACTTATTATACTTTTAAAAATCTCCAGGGGTGGGGGTGGAATCTCCTTTTCATTCTGTAATCCAATTCTATACATATATATTTTAAATGTCAGTGTTCATTTATTTGGTCCATTGCAACCATTTTTAATGGAACAGATACTCCCTAGGCACAGGTTTATATATTCACCTTAGGACCTCAAAAGTTGGAGAATACCATACAGGAAAAATGTGTTATATTTTAAAATGTACTAAATGTATTATTTTCTTTATATTATGTGTAATTATATTAGTGGAAAAAAGTTACTGGTAGTTCACATACAGAGAGCTAAAACTAGCCATATCCTTTCCTGAGCACTTTCTCAATTTTTATTACCAAAGCATTCATTCCAGAAAATGTCAAAACATCATTAAAAGTCTTCTTTACTACAACAGCTGTTCTAGGGATTTTTTAAAACTCTGCTTTTCTCTGGTATGTCATCAACTGGAACGGACACTTAGAGATGACTTAGGTGGATTGGCAAGGTAGGCAAAGGAAACTTCCTGCATTCTTTGACAAATCAGTCAGACAGACATAGGTGGATCAGATTCTTTCTCTTTCAAGGAAGATCAGCATTGTGTGATATCTCTGCAAAATGCAAGCTCTTTTTAAATAACATGTAATGATTAAGAAATTGGTGCAGTGTTGCAACTCTGAGCTTTATCACAGATTTTTGAGAACGTGCAGAAAGTCTGACTTAATCAGTTGTTTCCCCCCAAAATCATTAAAATAGGAAAATAGCAGCCATGGCAGAGTAACTTATGTCTAATGTCAGGATCATGTGAAAAGAAATGACTACTGCAGCAAAAGCTATACAGACTGCCCCCCAGCTGTGAAAGTGAAAGGAAAAGTCGCTCAGTCAGAGACTCCATGGACTGTATAGTCCATGGACTAATTCTCCAGGCCAGAATACCGGAGTGGGTAGCCTTTCCCTTCTCCAGGGGATCTTCCCAACCCAGGGATTAAAACCAGGTCTCCCACATTGCAGGTGGACTCTTCACCAGCTGAGCCACAAGGGAAGTCCACTCCCCAGCTGGAGTCGATCAGTATTTCTAAGGTCCACATCAATAATCCTCCAGAGTTGTACGAGGCCTGGAGTTGGTTTTCATTTTCCAGTGGGCCATTACTCACTGGTCTGTCTCCACATAGGTTGGAACATACCTTGTGATGGGTTGCTAATCAGTATACCACTGGATAGCTAGGATCCCAGAGATAAAAATTGATAGTAAAAAGTCATTTAGACCAATCATTAATCTAACAGCTACGGAACTAAGCTGCAGAGAGACTCAGGGAAATGTCCAGTGGGACATATCTCGAAGTGAAGTGAAGTGAAAGTCTCTCAATCGTGTCCGACTCTTTGCGACCCCATGGACTATACAGTCCATGGAATTCTCTTGGAGTGGGTAGCCTTTCCCTTCTCCAGGGTATCTTCCCAACCTAGGATAGAACCCAGGTCTCCCGCATTGCGGGTGGATTCTTTACCAGCTGAGCCACAAGGGAATCTTGAAGTAAGATTTCCCAAATCCCAGTTCAAGGCTGTCTAGAATGTATTAAATTAGAAGTTGACTTCCAGGAGATATAAATATGGCACAAGTGAAAGATCTGATAGAAAGCTGATATTAACACATAAATAATCAGAAAGATGTATATACAGTGGAACGAAAACAGGCTGTGGAGTCAAAACATTGAATTCAAGTCTCAGCTCTGCCACTAAATAGGCAAATACATTGGGCAGGTTGTCTTTCTAATCTTCAAAGCTACAGAATTACACTAGATGCTTAGGAAGATCTCTTCCAGTTGTAAATAATAAGCAATTCTTGAACTTAATCTCCTGTACTTGCTTTCACTGTTTACTTGGACTAAAGCACAGTATCCATCATGGTTCCCAAGTGGCTCTCTTTTCTTTTCTTGGTCTCTTAACTCTGAGGGCATTCTCTAAGTTCATCCCTGGCTTCCCCCCCAACACACTTTATCTTTTTATTTATAGTATTATCAACTCATATCTTTAGTCATAATCCCTAATCTGATTTACTAATTCCACAGTAAATTGATATAACTATCAATTCTGCCTCAACAATGCCTCTCAAATACTTTTCTCTGTTGCCACTTTTGCAGCCTTAATCCTAAACACTCAGTATCCTTGGAAAATTTCAGAATTTTACCTAATTTTCTGTCTTCAGTCCCTTCCTCTTCCAAGCTGTCCTCTCTATGGTTTTCAAGGTTATCATTTAAAACTGTAACCTGGTCATTTCTCACACATCTCAGTGCAAAATCACTTATTTCTCCACTGATCTTCTATTAACAGGAAAATGTGTAATTATTTTTCCAGTTTAATTTTCTACACTTCCTTCATGCTGTATCCACACCAAAGGATTTGCCATTACCTAAAAACAAGCTAACATTTTCCTGCATCACTACTCATAACTAAATGACTTTCCAAAGACCATAAACTTCCACCGGGATGGAGTATCTCTCAGTTATTTCACAGATCCAAAGCCTAGCACAGCATTTTATACTTAGTAGGTACTCAACAGATGTTTGTGAAATGAACAAACGAATTCAGTAACTAAATGGTGAGGGATATGATGAAGCTGGAGTGATACCTTACAAGCTGTTTTTAAAAGTGTTAAATGCTAAGAATGAGAAATGCAGATTACCTTTTAAAATGTCTGATATTGTTCTAATGCAAACTGTGATATCAAACAGAAGTGGAATTATAAATATAGATTTCAGATTCACCTATCCATGTACTGTCCTATCCTAAAATAAAGCAGAAAAATACACAGGCCTCCACAGTAAGACATCAATACAGTTGTGCTGATTCGTAATGCTAGACCAGCATTTACAGCTCTGTGTATTAGTTGCCCTAGATTATAAATCCTATCCTGGCTCTTAATTATTCAGATACCAAGGGATTCATTTGCTACTGCTGCATTATAGTATGTTAATCCAACGCCAGTTCAACATTTCTTATATTTATTTTGCATATGCTGTATTTCTTAAGGGGCTTTAAACATTTAAAATCTTTAGAAAGCTATATATTTTCTTTTGGTTTTCTATGACTTCAGGGTTGTTTATGTTGCTTGGGTTGTTATCTAATGTTCCCAGTTAGCCCCTTACACAATTCAGTGGACATGTGGGCTGCATATTTAAGGTAGCAAATCTTATGCCATCTGGTTTGGGTACCTACGATATGCTATACTTGCAAGATAATTTTTCAAAACGAGAGCGTCTAAGGCTATAACTAGCTTTATGTCCCACCAATTTGATGCGTATTCCCAAGCCCTAGTCATGTTTTTCAGGGCAATTTTCTAAGAAGAAAAGGTTTCAATAGGGGAATTTTTGCATTTATATTCTTACTCTCTCATTTCTTTATGGTTATATGTATTATTTCTCCACCTAGAGAGTTACATATGATCTTCTATTTGTTTTTTGTTTTCAGATCTCTCCCACTCTGCCAATACCTGCATAGAGATAGATAGAGAGTTAGAAATGAACCCCATAGTTTCTCAAGGCATCCTTATGGAGACTGAAGTATGGAAAATGGCTCTGTGGATGGATTTATGAGTGACTGAGCATTCGTGAGAGTTGACCACTAATGGAGTCCTAGGCTGTGGAATTTTCTAAGTTTCCATAATTCTCCTGTGGGGTTCTGTCTCCTACCCTCACTATGAAATCCCTGGAGGAAGAACCATATTCCCTTCTTTCAATCATGTATTCATCAAATATGCATGGATGTGTTCTATGTGCTAGTTACTGCACTAGCCTTTGATAATGGAACATTGAACAAAACAGTGACATCTTCACATCTCCCTATGGTAGTTTATAGCTTTGGAAAATGGTCTTACAACTGACAAGAGACCTTTCAATAGCTAAGAGTAATACAGGCCCATCTGACACTTTATCCTATGGTGAAATCTACACTTTCTTTTCCTTTCCTTTACTCTTCTCTCAAGCTCCTCTCACTGTAATGGAGGGAAAAGTTTTCTCCCTTACTAAGTTTTAGTCAAAAAGATTCAGGTACAGGAAACTTGTAAACTGAACAAATAGGTAATTACCAAATGTTTAATGGGCACCTAGTATATATGGTTCATTCATTTATTAGTCAAACCTTGTTGAACAGGTACTATGTGGCAGGTACCAATCCAGGCACTGTTCCACAGTTAGGAGAAAGTGAAAGAAAGTGAAGTCACTCAGTTGTGTCCAACTCTTTGCGATCCCATGGACTGTAGCCTATCAGGCTCTTCAGTCCATGGGACTTTCCAGGCAAGAGTGCTGGAGTGGATGGCCATTTCCTTCTCCAGGGGATCTTCCTGATCCAGGAAACGAACCTAGGTCTCCCGCGTTGCAGGCAGACACTTTACTGTCTGAGCCACCAGGGAAGCCAAGCACATTTAATGTGAAGCCCTGTCCTCAGAATATATTCTGCCTAAGTGGAGTCTTTTTTTTTTTCTCCCACTCCAATTAATTGGAAGCAAATAGCCTGAATGGTATCTAATCACTACCGTACCCAAGTCCTCTGAAGGGAACTGGGTTCCGTTCTTCAGGGATTGCCCAGTCTTTCAATTTTAATAACCTTTGATTTGAAGACCAGGAAAAGATACTCCAAAAAAGCAAAATCCCCTTATCTATACTCTGACCTTTGGGCTGAAATGTTAACTGATTATTAATGCTGCCTCACTTAATGAGTAGAAGCCTAATTACCTGGAATAGAAGGAATTTTTTTGGATAGTTCATGAGCTGGAAGAACTTTTCTACCATACAGAACTGTCCCTCCCTCTCTAGGGATTATTGATTCTGTGTCTTCCTCATTGGAGGGTCAGGCATGCTGTGCTGACCGAGCACATCCCATTTAGGATATTCCCCATCGGCACACTGGGCTTGATCCTGCTTTAGGGTTTTTACATTCCTAATGCCCTGAAGAACAGTGAGAGGAAGCTTTGGGGTTTAATAACAAATGTAAAAACTCAGTAAAATGAAATGTACTATCCAGGTTCCTCAGCTTCCCTAGAGCAAGACAGTATTGCTTTTACAGATTATATAACACTTCTTTCTTTGTGCCATTCTGCTGCTGAAATAATGACAATGATTCTCCACTATTTATTAGATCATGTTCAAATTTATCCAGTCTTCACTTGAGACCTTTGCATAACCTCAACCCACTCTGTCCCCCCGGTTCTTCTGCCACATTGGGCCACACACCTTCCACTTCGGAAATCTCATCTTTTTTGTTTTTAAGAGCTATATAGCTAAAACCTGCCTCCGTATTTCTTCCTATCTTAACTAAATGTAGTTTGAATTCCTATAGTACTCCATGTATGTTTCACACTTCCGAGCACTAAGTTGTATACTATCTTCAAACTATGTAGAAAGAATCCACCAGAGAATAATGAGTTGGACTTTATTTTTCACTTTTACCTAAATGATATAATAGTGTTCTTATACTTTGACACAGTAATCCCACCATGATGTATTTATATAAAGCAAATCAGTAGAAACAGGTAAATTTACATGGATGCTCATTGCACCTGGGGATGGGTGCTGGGGCTAAATTTCCAACATTAGAGGACTGGGCAATTAAATTATTGTGTATCAACTCCAAGCAATATTGTTTTGACATGAAAATTACAGACTTTAGCAACATGGAATATTTTAAAGATATAATAATGAAAGAAGCAGAGTAAAAAACATGACTACAGTTACTGCATCCACATATCACATTTGTATATGTAGAAGAAAAATGCAAAGGAGAGGAAAAATGAAAGCTATTCCTAAGGGCAAGGGTTTTTGTCTGTTTCATTTAGTGTTCTAATTTCAAAATTTAGAACCATTCCTAGCACATAATGGATCCTTAATAAATATTTGTTGAGAGAATGAATAAGTATATATTACAAGTGATGCAATTGTAGATCATTTGTCATTTTTCATGATATTTTATTTTTCATGAAAATGATCTCTGTTTAAAAAAAAAAAGATAACATAAGGGAAAATAGATTTATAACTAAAACACTTTCTTGATTTTTACAAAGACACTTCTAGGGTAACCTCAGGTGAGGGAAAAAGAGAAAAAAATTCAATGGCTATCTAGTTATCATAATGAATAATCTATGGAGGTGAGTATTGTTATGATTTTATATATGGAGAGACAGAGAAATAACTTGTTTAAGACTCATGAGTTTTCTCAGTCACTCCATTACATATGATAGATGGTATAACTCTATTTAAATAAGTCTTTGAAAACAAAGCAAAACAGACCTAGGGTATATCAAGATCAGAGATTATATAAGGATTGATAAAATAGGATTTTAAATAATGGGCAATCAAAAAGGATTAATCTCCAAATATACAAACAGCTCATAAAGCTAAATATATATATATTTTTAAAAAGTCAATCAAAAATGCACAAAGATCTAAATATACATTTCTCCAAAGAAGACATACAGATGGCCAAAAAGCACATGAATAGATGCTCAACATCACTTATTATTAGAGAAATACAAATCAGAGCTTCAATGAGATATTACCTCACACTGGTCAGAATGGCCACCATCAAAAATTTTTATGAACAATAAATGCTGGAGAGGATGTGGAGAAAAGGAAACCCTCCTACATTGTTGGTAGGAATATAAATTGGTATAGTCATGATGAAGAACAGTATGGAGGTACCTTAAAAAACTAAAAATAGAACTACCATATGACCCAGCAATCTTGCTCCTGGGCATATATTCAGAGAAAACCATAAGTCAAAAAGACACATGCACCACAATGTTTATTGCAGCACTATTTACAAGAGCCAGGACATGGAAGCAACGTAAATGTCCACTGATGGAGGGATGGAAAGAAGATGTACAAGTATGTGATGAAATACTACAAAGTCATAAAAAACAACAAAATAACGTCACCTGCAGCAATATGGATGGAACTAGAGATTGTCTTACTGAGTGAAGTAAGTCAGAGAAAGACAAATCCTATGATATTGCTTATATGTGGAATCTTAAAAAAGGGTGCAAATGAACTCACTTACAAAACAAAAG
>SJYX01022398.1:26145-69254 GCA_006410675.1 Oreotragus oreotragus
GGCCTGGGGGTGGGGAGGGAGGGATAAACTGGGAGATTGGGATTGACCTATACATACTACTGTATGTAAATAGATATTCAGGACTTACTGTATAGCATAGGGAACTCTATATAATATTTTATAAGACCTATATGGGGTAAAAATCTAAAAATGGATATATGTATATGCATAACTGAGTCATTTTGCTGTACACCTGGAACTACCATAACATTGTAAGCCATCTATACTCCAATAAATGAATAGAAATTAACAATAAAATAATGGGCAATATGCAGGGCGAGAGCATGTACAGTATCCACACCTCTGATTCTCTTTCTCAGCTTAATGAAGTACAATGAGCAACATGAAAACCTAAAAAATAATTACAAATTTGTGAATGCAGCACACTCCCTTGAGCAGTATTTAGGTTAATATACCAACCCTTCTCTAATACTTGGGATTATGACTAACATAATTGATAGCAAGTGCAGTGTGTCAAGGCACTGAATTGTGTTGTCTCGATTTATGAAACCATCCTCCTTGTATTTAAATGCTGATGAATTGAGCTAAGTGATTGGATTTAAAGAGACCAGAGAAAGGTAATCACCATTACGATTTCATGGGAGGAAGGCATTTTTATCCTTATATGCGCAGAATTAAATGACAATAATGGGATCTCTTTATTATTTAGTTCATCTAAGTGTTCTCCTTTCTCAGCTTCAGAGCATAGAAAAATAAAGGTTTAATCTGTATAAAAGGTGCTCAGTGGAATGTTTTACCAGCTTGAACTGCAGCTGTGTGGATCGCTTCTGTATGAGTGTGTGTGTGTGTACATACGTACATGTGTGTGACAGTCAGATGCATGGGGCTAGAGCTGGCTGACATGCAAACTTCTTTTTATTCTCTTATGTATTGCCTAGATCTGCTTGTGTCCTAAGATTAACTCTAGAAAGACTGGTGGTGGCAACCTTCTCAGGTTAGTCTCTGAAAAGAACTCTAGAGAGTTTCAGATTTACTTTCAATATTAGAGACTCGGGGTGAAAAATACTGGGCATGGCTATATTTGTGTTCTCCCAGGATTCATATGGTAAAAAAAACTTAATTCCCAATATGATGGTGTTAGGATATTGGGCTTTGTGATGTAATAAGGTTAATAGGGTGGACCCCTCTTCAGTGTGATTAATGCCCTTATAAAAGAGATCACAAGGGCCACATGAGGACAAGCCAAATAGAAGACAGTTGTCTGTGAACTAGGAAGCAGGCTCTCAAGAGACACTGAATATGCCAGCGTCTCCTTGATCTTAGAATCCCCAGCCTCCTGACTATGAGAAATAAATTCTTGTTATTTAAACCATTCGTTCTATGTTATTTTTAAAATCATAGTCTGAACTAAGATGGGCAGTAAATTGTAATGTTCTTGTCTTTGTCAGTTCAGGTTGCTATAACAAAGTACCATGGATGGGTGACTTGTATACAACAGAAATTTATTTCTCACAGTTGTGAAGGGTTGAAGTCCAAAATCAGAGTGTCAGTATGGCTGGTTCCCCTTCTGGATCTTTGCTCTTTGCATCCTCCTATGGTGGAAAGGGTGAGAAAGCTCTCTGGGGACACCAGTCCCCCATAGGAGGCTCCCACACTTATGACTTTATCACTTCCCACAGAGTCCATCTTCTAATAAGATCACATGGCGGTGGGTGAGGGTTAAGATTTCAAATGTGAATCTGGAGGGAGCACAAACATTCAGTCCATAACCATCTTCACACTTTTTATTTTATCATCAATAGGTTTTTACAAGGAGAGACAACAAAAATTAACATTTAGAACACTCATGTTGATTTCTCATTAGGCATGAGGATAGAACCCCAATGCCTTTTTATTTCATTCCTAAAACCAACTTCAAGGATTCTTCCCTATTAAACTTTTCTAGTAGCCTGTCTCATGCTTTAAAACCATTTGGGTGTAAAATGACAAACAATGCAAAATTAGCATCTTCCATCTTGTTTTACTTCTTTATTTTCCTTAACATTTATCACTTCCCACAGAGTCCATCTTCTAATAAGATCACATGGCGGTGGGTGAGGGTTAAGATTTCAAATGTGAATCTGGAGGGAGCACAAACATTCAGTCCATAACCATCTTCACACTTTTTATTTTATCATCAATAGGTTTTTACAAGGAGAGACAACAAAAATTAACATTTAGAACACTCATGTTGATTTCTCATTAGGCATGAGGATAGAACCCCAATGCCTTTTTATTTTATTCCTAAAACCAACTTCAAGGATTCTTCCCTATTAAACTTTTCTAGTAGCCTGTCTCATGCTTTAAAACCATTTGGGTGTAAAATGACAAACAATGCAAAATTAGCATCTTCCATCTTGTTTTACTTCTTTATTTTCCTTAACAAGATTTCCTCTTCAGCATGCTGAACTACCCACCTCTGCTCAACCCCCACTGTCCAATATCCACTCTCCAACACAGGCTTGCTTCTGCCTCTGAGAAACTACATAAATGTATGTAATCCTGTTTTTGTCACGTCTTCCTTCTTAACAGTTGTCATCTGAAAAATGCCTTTCTCCTGAGATTATTGTAAATGTTAAAATAGATGCCATATACAATATTTGTGGAATGTAAAGTACTATACAAATCTGATTTTTATTATAAAATGTTCCCCAAAGATTCAGGGTTCCAGACTCTAGTGTATTCCCATCAAAAATCCCTTTAGGACCTACTTGGTGACAGGCAATAAAAAGAAGCCTTAATAGGTGAAGGGCTTCCCTGGTGGCTTAGAGGTTAAAGTGTCTGCTTCCAATGTGGGAGACCCGGGTTCGATCCCTGGGTCAGGAAGATCCCCTGGAGAAGGAAATGGCAATCCACTCCAGTATTCTTGGCTGGAGAATCTCATGGACGAAGAAGCCTAGTAGGTTACAGTCCATGGGGTCGCAAAGAGTCGGACACGACTGAGTGACTTCACTTTAATAGGTGAAAGTGAAAGTCACTCAGTCCTGTCCAACTTTTTTCCATCCCATGGACTATACAGTCCATGGAAATCTCCAGGCCAGAGTCCTGGAGTGGATAGCCTTTCCCTTCCCCAGGGGATCTTCCCAACCCAGAGATCTAATCCTGGTCTCCAGCATTGTGGACAGATTCTTTACCAGCTGAGCCACAAGGGAAGCCTAAGAACGCTGAAGTGAGTAGCCTATCCCTTCTTCAGTGGATATTCCTGACCCAGGAATCGAACCAGGGTCTCCTGCATTACAGACAGATTCTTTACCTATTAGAGCTTCCCTGATAGCTCAGTTGGTAAAGAAAACTAAATCAAATGATACAGATGAGTCAATCTTGAGGAAAAGTAATCACTAGACATAGTAAAGTAGAGCTTGTTAGTGAGCTTGAGAAAATATAGGGGGGCTAGAAACATAGAAAGCCCGATTAGAGTCAGTTCAAAAAAAAACAAATGAACGGGTGGAAGAGGAATCAGATATATTAAGGATAGGAAACTCTTAAGTAATGTTGCTATAAAAAAGCAGATAGATGAATTGGTATCAGGAAAACACAGACTCCAGAGAAGGCTTGTTTGTAAGCTACTGAGAAGGGTTCGGTAAAAAGGAAACAATTGATGATGAAGGACAAGGTTGCTGGAGTGTCCTTGGACAGACAAAGTAGGATCAGATGGGGTGCCCCAAGGAGGTGGCCCTACAAGCACAGACACTGCATCTGTTGCAACAGGGCAGAAGGCAGCTCTGCCACTGGTGGCTGGGTGGGGGCGGGGTATGGTGGTAGGAACTTGTGAAAGCATTCTTCCAATGGACTGTTTTTCTTTGTGAAATAGGAAGCATGGTCATAGAACTGAGAGTGAACTGGAGTTAAAATGAAACAGGAAAGAGTGGAATATACATCTGGGATTGTAGATGCGCAAATGGACTAGAATTCTGTGGTATGATTTCTAGGCAACACCTAGTTCAAATTTTTGCTGTTGTTTAGTCGTGTCCAACTCTTCTGTGACCCCATGGGACTATAGCCCACCCTGCTCCTCTGTCCATGGGATTCCCCAGGCCAGAATGCTGAAGCAGGTTGCCATTTCCTAATCCATGGGATCTTCCCAACCCAAGGATCAAATCTGTATCTCCTGCTTGGCAGGTGGATTCTCTACCACTGAGCCACCTGGGAAGCCCCTAGTTGAGATTAGCAGTCTTTAATTTAAAGAGATAGGTTATCGTGACAGAGTAGAAGACAATTTGGATTTCCACATGCGTGCATGCTGAGTCACCTCAGTCGTTTCCAACTCTTTGCAGCTCTATGGACTGGTGGCCCAGCCGTCCATGGGATTCCTCTGTCCATGGGATTCTCTAGGCAAGAATACTGGAGTGGGTACCATTACCTCCTCCGGGGGAATCTTCCTAAACCAGAAATCGAACCTGTGTCTCTTATGTCTTCAGCACTGGCTGCTGCTGCTAAGTCACTTCAGTTGTGACCGACTCTGTGTGACCCCATAGACGGCAGCCCACCAGGCTCCTCTAACCACAGGGTTCTCTAGGCAAGAACACTGGAGTGAGCTGCCATTTCATTCTCCAAGGCATGCATGCAAGCTAAGTCGTTTCAGTTGTGTCCGACTCTGTGTGACCCTATGGAAGGCAGCCCACCAGGCTCCTCTGTCCACAGGATTCTCCAGGCAAGAACACGGAAGTGGGTTGCCATTTCCTTCTCCATCCAGCATTGGCAGGTGCGTTCTTTGCTACTAGTGCCACCTGGGACCCTGGATTTCCACAGGGCTGAGGTTTTACTGTAATAAATAAGTATAGTGCAGCAAGATGGGGCAAGATAATTTAGGGAAATGCTAGGGAGTGGTAATAATGGTTGAGCGTGAAATTTAAAGGGGAAGATGGGAGAGCCTGGTGGGCTGCCGTCTATGGGGTTGCACAGAATTGGACACAACTGAAGTGACTTAGCAGCAGCAGCAGCAAGGACATGAGAAACCTATATGCAGGTCAGGAAGCAACAGTTAGAACTTCAGCACTGGCTGCTGCTGCTAAGTCACTTCAGTTGTGACCGACTCTGTGCGACCCCATAGACGGCAGCCCACCAGGCTCCTCTGACCACAGGGTTCTCTAGGCAAGAACACTGGAGTGAGCTGCCATTTCCTTCTCCAAGGCATGCATGCATGCTAAGTCGTTTCAGTTGTGTCCGACTCTGTGTGACCCTATGGAAGGCAGCCCACCAGGCTCCCCTGTCCACAGGATTCTCCAGGCAAGAACACGGAAGTGGGTTGCCATTTCCTTCTCCATCCAGCATTGGCAGGTGCGTTCTTTGCTACTAGTGCCACCTGGGACCCTGTATTTCCACAGGGCTGAGGTTTTACTGTAATAAATAAGTATAGTGCAGCAAGATGGGGCAAGATAATTTAGGGAAATGCTAGGGAGTGGTAATAATGGTTGAGCGTGAAATTTAAAGGGGAAGATGGGAGAGCCTGGTGGGCTGCCGTCTATGGGGTTGCACAGAATTGGACACAACTGAAGTGACTTAGCAGCAGCAGCAGCAAGGACATGAGAAACCTATATGCAGGTCAGGAAGCAACAGTTAGAACTGGACATGGAACAACAGACTGGTTACAAATTGGAAAAGGAGTACGTCAAAGCTGTATCTTGTCACCCTGCTTATTTAAATTCTATGCAGAGTACATCATGAGAAACACTGGACTGGAAGAAACATAAGCTGGAATCAAGATTGCTGGGAGAAATGTCAATAACCAGATATGCAGATGACACCACCCTTATGGCAGAAAGTGAAGAGGAACTAAAAAGCCTCTTGATGAAAGTGAAAGAGGAGAGTGAAAAAGTTGGCTTAAAGCTCAACATTCAGAAAACGAAGATCATGGCATCTGGTCCCATCACTTCATGGGAAATAGATGGNTAAGGCAGAAAGTGAAGAGGAACTAAAAAGCCTCTTGATGAAAGTGAAAGAGGAGAGTGAAAAAGTTGGCTTAAAGCTTAACATTCAGAAAACGAAGATCATGGCATCCAGTCCCATCACTTCATGGGAAATAGATGGGGAAACAGTGGAAACAATGTCAGACTTTATTTTGGGGCGCTCCAAATCACTGCAGATGGTGACTGCAGCCATGAAATTAAAAGACACTTACTCCTTGGAAGAAAAGTTATGACCAACCTAGAAAGCATATTCAAAAGCAGAGATATTACTTTGCCAACAAAGGTCCGTCTAGTCAAGGCTATGGTTTTTCCTGTGGTCATGTATGGATGTGAGAGTTGGACTGTGAAGAAAGCTGCGTGCCGAAGAATTGATGCTTTTGAACTGTGGTGTTGGAGAAAACTCTTGAGAGTCCCTTGGACCTCAAGGAGATCCAACCAGTCCATTCTAAAGGAGATCAGTCCTGGGATTTCTTTGGAAGGAATGATGCTAAAGCTGAAACTCCAGTACTTTGGCCACCTCATGTGAAGAGTTGACTCATTGGAAAAGACTCTGATGCTGGGAGGGATTGGGGGGCAGGAGAAGAAGGAGATAACAGAGGATGAGATGGCTGGATGGCATCACAGACTCGATGGACATGAGTCTCAGTGAACTCTGGGAGATGGTGATAGACAGAGAGGCCTGGAGTGCTTCGATTCATGGGGTTGCAAAGAGTCGGACACGACTGAGCGACTGAACTGAACTGAACTGAACCAAATCATTTTGCTAGACACCTAAAACACTGTAAATCAACTATACTTCAATTCTTAAAAAGTATATGGTTTGTAAAATATTGTATTCTGACTCCTATCACTGTACTATTGCCCTCAGTAAATATTCCTTTGTGGATTGAACCAGTAAATAAATATAATGCCTAAAGGACAATCCCCATATTGAAGCACAGGGAAAGATCCTTTTTTAACTTATATGCAGAGTACATCATGAGAAACACGGGGCTGGAAGACGCACAAGCTGGAATCAAGATTGCCAGGAGAAATATCAATCACCTTAGATATGCTAATGAAACCACCCTTATGGCAGAAAGCGAAGAAGAACTGAAGAGCCTCTTGATGAAAGAGCACAGTGAAAAAATTGACTTAAAACTCAACATTCAGAAAACTAAGATCATGGCATCTGGTCCTATCACTTCATGGGAAATAGATGGGGAAACAGTAGAAACAGTGACAGACTTTATTTTGGGGGGCTCCAAAATCACTGCAGATGATTTTACTTTACTCCTTGGAAGAAAAGTTATGACCAACGTAGACAGCATATGGAAAAGCAGAGACATTACTTTGCCAACAAAGGTTTGTCTAGTCAAAGCTATCGTTTTTCCAAGGTCAGTTATGGATGTGAGAGATGGACTTTAAAGAGAGCTAAAGAATTGATGCTTTTGAAGTGTGGTGTTGGAAAGACTCTTGAGAGTCCCTGGACAACAAGGAGATCCAACCAGACCATCCTAAAGGAAATCAGTCCTGAGTATTCATTGGAAGGACTGATGCTGAAGCTAAAACTCCAATCCTTTGGCTACCTGATCAAATTTGGCCTTGGAATGCGGAATGAAGCAGGGCAAAGACTAATAGAGTTTTGCCAAGAAAATGCACTGGTCCTAGCAACACCCTCTTCCAGCAACACAAGAGAAGACTCTACACATGGACATCACCAGATGGTCAACACCGAAATCAGATACTCCGGGAGTTGGTGATGGACAGGGAGGCCTGGTGTGCTGCAGTTCATGGGGTCGCAAAGAGTCGGACTCGACTGAGCGACTGAACTGAAGGACATGAGACTAGTGAAAAGGGGTTTAGATCAATGTCAGATTCAAGGACTGCTGAAGTCAGAGAGTAGAAGGAAGAACTGAAAATAGAAAGAGACAGTGGTCAGAGCATGGAGTTTGCAACTGAGATTACGGAAGAATTACAGTTAATCAGTGTAAATGTATAAGATAATCAGAGTCTACCTATGGACAAGTGCATAGCTTGCTTCCTCACCCTCTCTGGGTTTTTGCTCCCCAAACCACTTCTCAGGGAAACCTCTCCTCACGATCTTATTTAAAATTCCAGCTTCTTGCCAGCCTCACTGGCGCTCAATTTTTATTTCATATTTCCTCAAATTATTGCTTGCATCTCATATTCTATAAGGGCATATGTACTCAGTCGCTTCAGTCTTGTCTGCCTCTGTCTATGTGACCCTGCTGACTGTAGCTGCCAGACTCCTCTCTCCATGGGATTTTCCAGGCAAAAGTACTGGAGTGGGTTGCCATGCCCTCCTTGGGGAGATTCCTGACCCAGGGATCGAACCTGCATTGCCCTGTGTCTCCTGCATTGCAGGCCGATTCTTTGCCCACTAAGCCACTTGGGAAGCATTATATTCTGTAAACATGTATGTATGTATTTTGCTTATTGAATGCCTTCCTCCATTTGTCCTCAATGAGGGCAAGAATTTATGACCCTTTGGATACACAGAACACCTTTTGCGACTAAAACATTTGCCTGGCAACAAGTAGGTGAGGCATTTGATATATTTTTGTTAAATGACTTAAACAAAGCAACTTTTTATTTTAGTATGGGAATTCCAAAGAGCCAATAAAATACATCTAGTTCTCAAACTTTTAAAAAGTTTTTGTTTAGAGTATAGTTGATTTACAATGTTGTATTAGTTTCTCCTGTATAGCAGAATGAATCAGCTCTATGTGTACATATATACTGTCTTTTTGAGATTTGAGTTCCCTGTGATATATAGTAGGTTCTCATTCAAGTTCTCACAATCTTATGGCTTATTCTGGATAGTCATTCTAACTACTTTTGAATTGAAATCTAAATAGACTATGGAGACTATGGAGCTTATTTTTTTAACTTTAAGTAGAATTTAATATTAATAGAACACAACTTTTTTTTTTTTTGATATATTTTTGTTAAATGACTTAAACAAAGCAACTTTTTATTTTAGTATGGGAATTCCAAAGAGCCAATAAAATACATCTAGTTCTCAAACTTTTAAAAAGTTTTTGTTTAGAGTATAGTTGATTTACAATGTTGTATTAGTTTCTCCTGTATAGCAGAATGAATCAGCTCTATGTGTACATATATACTGTCTTTTTGAGATTTGAGTTCCCTGTGATATATAGTAGGTTCTCATTCAAGTTCTCACAATCTTATGGCTTATTCTGGATAGTCATTCTAACTACTTTTGAATTGAAATCTAAATAGACTATGGAGACTATGGAGCTTATTTTTTTAACTTTAAGTAGAATTTAATATTAATAGAACACAACTTTTTTTTTTTTTAAACCATTCTAGGTCATGGGCTTCCCTGATAGTTCAGTTGGTAAAGAATCCGCCTGCAACTCAGGAGACCCCGGTTTGATTCCTGGGTCAGGAAGATCCACTGGAGAAGGGATAGGATACCCACTTCAGTGTTCTTGGGTTTCCCTTGTGGCTCAGCTGGTAAGAATCTGCCTGCAATGTGGAATACCTGGGTTCGATCTCTGGGTTGGGAAGATCCCCTGGGGAAGGGAAAGGCTATCCACTCTAGTATTTTGGCCTGGAGATTTCCATGGACTGTATAGTCCATGGGGTTGCAAAGAGTCAGACACGACTGAGTGGCTTTCACTCACTCATTGGGCTTTCTAGGTGACTCTAGTAGTAAAGAACCCACCTGCCAATGCAGGAGACATGAGATGTGGGTTCAGTCCCTGGGTCAGGAAGATACCCTGGAGGAGGGCATGGCAACCCACTCCAGTATTCTTGCCTAGAGAATCCCATGGACAGAGGAGCCTGGAGGGCTTCAGTCCATGGGGTCACAGTCAGACACAACGGAAGTGACTTAGCACACATGCAGGTCATTATTATAAAATTAACTCAGACTCTCCTGAGGTAGGTGTGAATTTTGATCCCTTTGCAAATGGTTGTTAGTGATCTTGATCATAATACTTTTAGATAACTCTCTTGCTTTGTCTCCTGCTTTCTGTCATAGCACCAGCTGTTACTCTGTACTCCTGTGTGTGCACATGCCTCTGACAGCTCATTCCACCACCACTCCTGCCCTGACCCCAGACTTTGCTGTCTTCATGTACTTTGGGCCTATTTTAAAGAACTTATGTAAAATAAGGGAATACAGACATTAAGTGAGAGCACGAGGGCTCCTCTTAAGGGATTAAGGTCTAGGTAACACCAGTTTCTGCTGTTATCGCCTGCTTCTAGGTTAACTGTGTGCTAAATAAGTGTGATTGATCCACATTTGGATTACTGAGAGATCAGGTGTTACTGTAACTGAAGTCACCCAATACTTTGGCCTATCCAGTCCCCTCTTTCCCATATGGATGGCTGCCTCCTCCATCTGTTCATGTGATCCATTTTATGCTCGAGAGAAACAAAAATGTCTCATGAAAATGTAGGAGAAGGAGTAAGGATACCAATTAAGGTAAGGATACCTTAATTGGTATTACAATTAGAGAAATCCTGCTCTTAAAATGTGCCATTACCAAAGCCCCATAGGCCTGTAAGACAAAGTTCCATCTGAAGACACATTCTTGTTGAAGCAGCAAACAGTGAAACATTTACAAAAGATAAAAAGAAAGCAGTGTGTTCATGTAGTCTTACGAATAATGCAACAGTCTATGATAAGCTTATCTAAAAAAATTTATCTGTGCTAGGTTTGAATAGCACAGGTAATTCATGCAGCAGGGGACATTGGTTATTAACAAATATTCCCATAGCTGCAAGTAATACATTTGTGTTTTTGCTGTGTGTTGTGTTCAGAGCCTCTACCCTACTCTGAAATTTTGGGGGAAACTAGCCATCTAAAGAATAAGGAAAGCAGAGTTCTTTGGCCTCTGATGTAAACTGTTAAGAGTCACAGTCCTGACATTTCTGCCTTCGGAATGTCAGTCTTCTCATCTGTAAAAACAATCCCTAAGGGTCTCTCTTAGAGTTTAAATACTGCAACACGTTGCACTGGATTAAAGGGATTGAGTTGTTGCTCTGGTTCCACCCAGCAGAGGGTAGTGTTACCCAGACAAGGTCTCAGCATGAGTCTGGGACAGATGGAGTGGTGGAAGCAGAATTTAGAATACATGGGTAACTACCTATCTCTCTTCTTGAGTCACCAGACCACAAATGCTTCTCCACAAAATAGCAGCCTCCAGCAAGGGTAGAAATGCACTCCTCCTCAATCATTTGCCACTATTCTTAAAATGGACACATTACTCATTGCTACTGGAATACGAACAGGAATTTAAACTCCTACAATCTGTGTTGTTTTCTGAAATTTAAAGTTTGTTCTATGAATATATTCATTTATATAAAATACAGCAGCTTGTCTATACATATTGAACATTTAAAAATTACAGTTGAAAGTCGCAGATCTTTCCTCCGACAAAAATATTTAAGAAGTATTTATAAAATTTGATGATGTTTAATATCACGCTGAAAAAGGAAACCGTCATTGCACTTTTTACTATACAAATAGCCCAAGTCACCGGCCTGTGACAGACAGATAATTTTAAAGTTCTAAGGGTCAAATCCATATTCGTAGTTCTGGATGAAAGTCTGAATCTCCATCACCCTGTGAAGTTTACAGAGTGCCTCATACTATAGTGCTTCCCGTGTGAGCCGCAGAAGCTGGCTGAGAACCCATTCTCAAACAGCAAGACCTGTCTGCTGGGCTAAGACTGATGCTCATAAAGTAAAATAGTGGCAGGATTAGATAATTTAAGATGCTGTCTCTTCAATACAGGTAGTAGGAGATATGAAGGTATTTGTTGAAAAAGCAACAAAATGGATGAATTAAGACATCAGTATGAAATATAGTTCATGGAGAAGTCTTCATTAAGAGGGTATTATTTAACACCAAAAAAATAAATAAGCAGTACATAAAAGAGCAAAGATACTATCCACATATAAGTTTTTACCATATATAATTACCATATGTAAAATAGATAACTAATGGGAATTTACTGTATGACTCAGGGAACTGAGATGGGGCCTCTATAACAACCTAGACAGGTGAGAAGGAGTAGGAGGTGGGAAGGTGTAAACCTATGGCTGACGCATGTTGATGTATGATGGAGGCCAAAACAATATTGTGAAGCAATTTTCCTTCAATTAAAAAGAAATAAGATCGGGGGGGAAAGCAGTACATATAAAAATATACTGAAAGAGCAAAGGTACTTTGTACATACAAGTTATCAGAAAGAGCAAAGGTACTCTGCACAGGCAAGTTATTGTCATCATTATAGTAACGTGGGGGTCTGGGGTCACCTTAACGGAGACACGGTATTTGGGACCTTAGAAAGGCACTTTGGTAGAACTTTCCAGCTTCTGCTTCCTCTCTGATCTTTATCACTGATCGAGGGCCTGCTCAAGTTTTTGTTTTCTTTTAAAAAGTATAAACGCTGAAGCCTAAGAAGAAAGAGTGAATACAAGAATGATGTAATCCTACCAGGGCCAGAATAGTACTGTGCCCTTTTCCAGTCCCAGACTAGAGAGCTACAGCCTGTCCTCTGCTGCCGTGCACCCCTCTGCTCTTCCTGACCGTGAGCTCCCTTTCCAGGGGAGTTAAAAGTTCCTCAGAGGAGCAGAAGCCTGGCACTTGAAAGAAAGCTCGCGCTCCCCCTGCCCCTTCTCTTTTGCCTGTAGCAGCTATAACTGCAATAAAATGGGAGAGTAGAAATGAATTGCTATGGCAACAAAGTGTACTCTAATAATGAAGATGGTCTCTACCAGGCAGGAGCAGCTAGAACTTTCAGAGAGAGGGAAAGAAAGTATACCTTGAAGAAGCAGGAAGAAAGAATGTTGCAAATTTAAAGTTTTCCATTCTCCAGCCCACATGTACTGACTCATTTAGACAAGATGGATTTGTGCCTTGATTGACTTCCTCTGATGTAGAAACATGGAAGAACATGTGGTCGATGGGCGACACACAGAGGTCTGTAATCTAGATCCTCTGCTTTACCGCAGGGCTTCCCGGGGCTTAGTCCAACTCCGACAAAATAATTCTCTGCCACCAGAAACATTTCAGAAAAATGCCTGCCCAGCTGGATAGGGGCCCAGAAACAATACAAAGCCATCATGAACAGACAGAACTCAGAAGTCCTTAAGGAAAATAAACAGGGACTGCTGAGAATCAGACACTGGGTGAAAGTAGACTGAATTTATTCCACCCATTCTTCCAAAAATTTTAAATAAGGTATTCAGAATTGGCTAGGTTATGTTATGCTGCAGAATATATCAATGCCAACATTTTCAGTGATTTAAGCAACAAAGGTTAATCTCTCATTCACAGTATCTGTCAATCACACCTAAGGAGGGAGTTCAGCTCCATGTCCTCCTCATTTTGGGAGTCAGATGGATTTTGCCAGTTGTGAGGCTCTTATGTCAGAGTTAAATGCTCTGATCTAAAAGTGACATATGTCACTCATGTTACTTCTGCCTAACCCATGGCCAGAACATCACTCCCCAGTTTCAAGGAGGGAGCCACGGTCAATAATCTCCCTGTGTGTCTAGAAGAAGCGATACTGACAGAGACACATATTACAAGCCTTTACCATAGTTTGAGTGTACCAGGAGTTTTTATATGAGATGTATATACCAAAGCCTTTTAAAACGCCTGCTTATACTCTGGGAAAGTACTGGCTATTGTGTTATGTAACAGCAGCCTTATCACCTTCAAAAATGTGTGAGGATGAGGACAAGGGCATGGGGAGCATCCTGGAAAGCATTCACAGATGATTGTGCACCTAAGGACTCACAGTTAAAATTGAAGGGTTTCAGACTCTGCCTACTGAGTTTTGCAAGGATGTAGGAGAAGGAAACGGCAACCCACTCCAGTATTCTTGCCTGGAGAATCCCATGGACAGAGGAGCCTGGTAGGCTGCTGCCCATAGGGTTGCACAGAGTTGGACACGACTGAAGTGACTTAGCATGCATGCATGCATTGGAGAAGGAAATGGCAACCCACTCCAGTGTTCTTGCCTGGAGAATCCCAGGGACGGGGGAGCCTGGTGGGCTGCCGTCTGTGGAGTCGCACAGAGTCGGACATGACTGAAGCGACTTAGCAGCAGCAGCAGTAGGTTGAGGCCCCATCATCTATTCAGAGGCAAAAAGATGGCTCTCAGGATGAGGCCTGTCAAAATCAGAAAGCTGTCAGAACCTCACGATGGCTGTTAGCAGACCTGTTTCCTCATCCAGATCTTTATTGAGGGTGTCCCCCAACTTAATACAAATAACAAAACAAACTAAAACAAAGCTGTTTCCCCTGTTCCCCTTACTTAAATTTTTCACGCACAATTCAGACTCCATTTCTACTCATTCCATTCTTTGTGCACTTACCCTCAGTGTGCATTTCTTTAAAAAATTAATGCTTCTCTAGCATTCCACGGATTCAACTTTTCCTCTCCACTCAGTGTAAGTCCTATGACAACAGTAACCTTATCTCTGACCCTGTCTCTTTTGCAATCTCTTCTAGCACTTAGCACAGGGTTGTTACAAAGCTGGCTGACAAATTATACCCATAATTGGAAAGGGAAAAATTTTACTGAGAACAGCACCCCAGGCTAATGCAAATATACTTTAGGTAACAATGTTGTCATTGAAAGCTGTATTTTAAAAGACAGTTCTCTGCTTTGGCGTCTATTGTCATTTTTGTTCCCTCAAGCCACATTTCACTGAGGTGGAATAGGCAGGTAAAAAAAAAAAAAGTGAGTAGCTAGAATTGAGAACAAAAAGGCATAGGACATGAGAATTGAATTGGAACCTGGATCCTGAGTTCTCATCTTGATTATACCACTCACTAGCCCTGTGAAGACGGGCCTCAGCATTTCCAGTAATCATGTACGGATGTGAGAGTTGAACCATAAAGAAGGCTGAGCGCCTAAGAATTCATGCTTTCAAACCGTGATGCAGAAGACTCTTGAGACTCTTGTACTGCAAGGAGATCAAACCAGTCAATCCCAAAGGAAATCAACCCTGAATAATCATTGGAAGGACTGATGCTGAAGCTGAAGCTCCAATAATTTGGCCACTTGATGTGAAGAGCTGACTCATTGGAAAAGACCCTTATGGTGGGAAAGATTGAAGGCTAGGGGAGAAGGGGGACGAGAGAGGATGAGATGGTTGGATGCCATCACCGATTCAATGAACATGATTCTGAGCAGGCTCTGGGAGATGGTGAAGGACAGGGAAGCCTGGTGTGCTGCAGTTCATGGGGTTGCAAAGAGTCAGACACAGCTTAGTGACTGATCAACAGCAGCAGCAGCATCTCCATCTGTGAAAGGGATACCTGCAATTGTCTTGCCTACTTCACAGAACGCTGAGAGCAATGAATAAAATCACATGAGTTAAACGAATCTGAAAACTTTAAAATACTCTAGAAACAGCATTTTCAGGTGGGATCATTAAAAAAGACTTACTTGTACCTGATGTCTTCTGTGCTGTTAGAGCCCTTTCAGGATGGGTAGGGGATATGTGTAAAGCCCTGACAACACAGGCTCTGAACTCTTTGAAAGCATTGTATCTAATCAGCACAAGGTCCTGTTGCTAATTGCAGGGGGTTTCTCCCTGGGCATCCAGTTCAGTGTGTAAAGTGTTATATTTATAACTTTCTGAAGCCTTAGTCCCTCTCAGAATCCCAGGAAATAAGAGTCTGATCTGATTGTGACTGTAGATTGCAGGTTGATATCGCCAGGCTGGTGGTGATTTCTAACAAAAGCAAAACAGCAGGTATCTGTGAGAGAAGGGCACTAAAGCTTTCCACATCTCTGGGAGGGACTGCTTCCCCGCCCTTCATCTTTCCCTTCCTCCTTCCCATCCAGAGAGGAAAAGAACACAGCTGGAGCCAGAATAAGCCTGTTCAGCTGCAAAAGCAGGCGTGGGGCAGGGGGTGGTGACGAGGGGACAGGCCAGTGGGGGCTCTGGCAATACGGAGAGAATTACCAATGGTGGGAGAATCTCAGATAGGGTCTGGAACATGTGGATAGGAAATAACGAGACCCCTTCATGAATGGTAGGAATTACGTGTGGGATCAATGTTAATATGTGAGCCCAGGGACACATCCCATAGACAAGCTGTTATGGTGGGAACGTGGCAGATACTCCACTGTGAAGACTGGAGACTGGGGCTGGAGTAGTAGTCCCAACTTTATTAGCTGTGCCCTGAGCTTCTCTGAATGTTAATTTTATCATCTGAAAAAAATAGCAAAAGACAAGGGAGAATAAGAGCTAGGGTGAAGCTTTGGTGTGAGACTTGAACGAGCATGCTTAGGAAAGGACCCTGCTATTTTTTAAGGGTAATCAGAAGATCGTTTGTAATTTATGAAAGACTTTATGTTTGAATTCTGCGCCTCCTCAAGAGAGCTGGGAATGGGGATTGTCAGTAATTGTGATATGGAAAGAGAGAAACCTGGGAGCTGAAGAATTTACATCCAGCATCATGGACATACCACAGCCTGAATGCTCCACCTTGAGGAAAGCAGAGTCAGAGTCCAGTGACTCTACCATGGCAATTCTAAGACTAAGGTTGTGAGGCTATTCAGCAAATGGTAGTGGTGGCCCCACCAAGACAGCCACATGCTAATCCCCCAAACCAGTGAATATGTCATTTTAGATGACAACAGGGAATTGAGGTTGCAGATGCAATTAAAGTAGCAAATTAGCTAAAATAGATTATCCTAGGTGATCAGGTAGACCCAGTGTACTCAGAAGGGTCCTTAAAAGTGGAAGAGAGTCAGAGGAAGAAGTACAATGGCAGAAGCAGAGTCAGAATGATGCAGTGTGAGAACTCAACCAGAGATTGCTGGATCTGAATATGGAGAAGCAGGCCATGAGCTACAGCGTGTGGACAGTCTCTACGTGCTAGGAAAAGCAAGGGAACAACTGATTTTCCACTCGAGTCTCAGGAAGAAACACAGTAAGACCCTCAGCCTATACTTTGATTTTAGCTCAGTAAGATCCCTGTCAAGTCTCTAACCTACAGAGCTATGAGATAATAAATCTGTATTGTTTTAAGCCACTAAGCCTGTGACTGCATATAGCAACAGTAGAAAACAAATGTAATACTCAAAACAAGATATTTGATAGTATGTTCTTTTGAATGATAATATCAAGAGGTTCGCATATCAGAAAAGTGAGTTGGTAAGTGAAACAAAGAACTTGGAGGTAGTATAAACTGTAAAGGGAACATGAAGTTGTCGTTTTTAACATCTGTTCCATAGCCTAAAGAAACAAGTTTAAATTTGAAAGAATCACTAAACTCCATTCTCTTCATTGCAGCCTAAGTAATCGTCTATAACACAAATCTGATCTTGGCAAGCCCTTGTTTGAAATACTTTGTGGACTTCACATTGCCAAAATAATACATTTAAAATTTTATCTCTGTGATCCAACTTCTTATTTCTCCAATTTCATGTCCTTTAACTGTTCCACCTACAGGCTAAAATCTCATCATAGCAAATACATTCCTATTTTTGAAAATGCTGGGCTTTCTCTGTCTCTGCACATATAGTGTGTTTTCCACTTAAAATATTCATTTTCAATCATGCCCGTTGCAGCAACATGGTGGACCTAGATATTATCATACTAAGCGAAGAAAGTCACAGAAAGACAATACCGTAGGACATCACTTCCGTATGGAATCTAAAATATAACACAAATGACCTGATTTATAAAATAGAGGCAGACTTACAGACACAGGAAACAAACTTATGGTTACCAGAGAGGAAAAGCCGAAGGGAGGGTAAGTTAGGAGTTTGGGATTAGGAGATGCAATCTATTATATATAAAATAAACAAACAACAAGGAGCTACTCTATAGCACAGAGCACTATATTCAATATCTTGTAATAAACCATAATGGAAAAGAACATGAAAAAGTACGTGTGTGTTTATATATGCACATACATGTGCATATTTGTGCATATATGTGTATATGTATAAACTGAATGACTTTGCTGTATACCGGAAATACAACATTGTGAATCAACAAGACTTCAATTTAAAAAAAAATTCTTCATTCTTAATTTCCTTCAGTTTACAAAATCTAACTTGTCTTTCAATTTAAATGATACTTCTCCAGGAACACATTCCTTTTAGGTCTTTTCTCGAGGACACTGACTGAGATTCGGTAAGCAGACATAGTCAAAGCTACGGCTTTGCAGTCATGTATGGATGTGAGAGTTGGACTATAAAGAAAGCTGAGCGCCAGAGAATTGATGCTTTATGAACTGTGGTGTTGGAGAAGACTCTTGAGAGTCCCTTGGACTGCAAGGAGGTCAAACCAATCAATCCTGAAGAAAATCAGTCCTGAATATTCATTGGAAGGACTGATGCTGAAGCTGAAACTCCAATACTTTGGCCACCTGATGTGAAGAACTGACTCATTGGAAAAAAACCTGATGCTGGGAAAGATTGAAGGCAGGAGGAGAAGGGGACGACAGAGGATGAGATGGTTGGATGGCATCACTGACTCAATGGATATGAGTTTGAGTAAGCTCCAGGAGTTGGTGATGGACAGAGAAGCCTGGCATGTTGCAGTCCATGAGGTTGCAAAGAGTCAGACACACCTGAGTGACTGAACTGAAACGGACATTTGTTAATTCTTTAGTTGGTCACTGTCCAGCCCACCACCCTTTCTATTAGCAGCATTCTCTCCCTTCGGGGAATTCGGCAGTGTGCACTGTATTTGGGGGAGAGGGATTCACAGTTCGTAGTTGTCACTGTTGGCTCCCCGTATTAAATCCTGAAATTACCAGGCCAAATTCTTCTTGTCCCCAATACCCTGAAACCCCAGGACAAGTATGTGATCGAAAATTGATTAAGCTCCCAGTACTCAAGTACCCTGCTGTCAGCACTTTGAATTTTGAGTGAATGATGCAAAGGAGCCAATTCACGGATTGATCAGAAGGAATGCAATGGCCAGCAGGTTAGATTTTGCTCCACATCATGGTCTTTGCTTGCCCAATTCCTGTCCAGTTTTTAAGCCTAGATCTCCAGCCCCTTTATCTTTCCTTACTCTCTTTAATAATTTCCCCCATAAATCAAGCTGGAGTCAGTTTCTCTCTTACATCAAGAGTTCTTACTGATAAATGCTCCTTTCTCTGGGCTCCCATACCACACTGTCTATGCAAATATTATAATACCTGTCACTTAAACTGTTTGTTTAGTTATTCATAATTAGTATGGGTTTGAAATAGCTCTGACCATATCATAGCCAGAGTGGATGCAGCCAAGTTGTGTTTTAGCTGATCAGTTAGGCTGTTTTAAATAGGGGATAACTTTTGGAACTTTTAAATATGATGTTAAAGGGGAATCTTGCAGAGAAAAATCATATTCACTTAAGCATATTTAGTGTGATAAAGCTTGTGAAGGAAGTATGATGTGTATGGGGTCAGTCAAGAAGGCAGGAGATAACAGAAATGGGAGTCAGAGACTCATGAGGTGATGGATTGAAGCAGAAGATACTGGGCTTAGAGTAGATATTTGTGTTAAATTTGATATGTATGTGTAATTGCAAAAAGGTCCTACAGAGTTCATTGTGAGGTGTAATAGGATCATACTAAGAAATTAAGTGCCTCTAAATCCTGAGAAATTTGTGGAACAAAGTCTCTGATAAATACTAAACTGTAAAATAAACCCAAGAAAATTTTAAACACTTTTGAAATTTCCTGTGATAATTCCTTTTCAAATCTAAAATGTTTCCAAAATTTTTCTTGGTTTTTTTTTTTTTTTTTTTTTTTTTTGGTATCTCTGAACTGTTTACTCCTTAATCATTGGTTTAGTCTTCTTATTGTTGATTTAGTCATCCATATGCTGGACATTCAATGGATAAGAGTTCATAGATTTGACCATCTTCTGGTTAAATAGAGCAGGTTGTTTACATAGCAGGTAGAGTTTTTGTTAATGTTGTTATTTTTATTGGGGAGGGTGTTGGCTTGGGAGTAAGCAATGGAGCATTCAAAATACCAACAATGAACCATGAAAGCTCATTTTCTCATCCTACAGTCAGGTGGCTATATCTATTTTAGTCTGAGCTTGAGAATAAAAGATCACGGATAAGGTGAGTCTCCCATGCAGCTGTTTGATAAAGGAACTTCTGTATTTTCATGGTGTGATAAGCAATATTCTTTTCAAATGAGATTTTTGGAAAGGATTTTTCTGAAGATTTAGAGTGAAAACACCTGAACCAGTTCTGACTACAGGGGGCCAGTTTCACCTCCAGGTAGTAAGCATTTGAATTAGGCCACTCCTATGCAGTATACCACACACAAATGCTTTTGGAAAACTCTCTTGAAGAGTCGCATTCACTGATCAGTTCTTTCAAATAGGGTATCTTATTTTTAGCTCATTTTCTAACAAATCTCATGAAGGAAATGCCAAAGGTGAAACTTTGCTTTCCATGACTATTAAGCTGCATAAGCCTTTCCCATTGCTAACGTATTATTCTATCAAGACAGAAAAGCATGGATAACATTAAAATCAGCCATAAACAAAGATCCCACATTGAAATATTTTCCTTGCTGTCTCTGAAATTGTCACTAAGACCTTTTTTAATGGGGAAACATCACCAAAGACAGGCAAGGTGCACCTGTGTGCATGTGTCTGTGAGCACACATGTGCAGGAGTGTTCGTGTGTATATATGTGTGTGTTCGGGTGTTCATTGGCATTGAAACCTTTAAGAAACCCGTGCAAAATTCTAGTTGAGCACACACAGAAGAACTTTATAAATTTTTCCCTAAATGCAACTCAGCTATCAAATACAAAGTACAAACAGGTACTATTCTTGCTCACACCAGCTAGATGCCTCATTCTGAGCTCTGCAGTCTTTTTGGATATCCAGTGGACACCATTCATCTCAAATTATGTAGCTTAAATTCTCTAGATGTTTACTGTGCCAACTTCATGCATCACCTCCCCAAATTTTTTGGATTTACTGGAGCTTCCTGCCGCTACATGAAAATAATGGTTTCATCATGCAAGGGTTGAGCGTTTAGTGCTTACCTGAAAGTCACTCAGTTGTGTCCGACTCTTTGTGACACCATGGATTATACAGTTCATGGAATTCTCCAGGGCAGAATACTGGAGTGGGTAACCGTTTCCTTCTCCAGGGGAGCTTCCCAGCCCAGGGATTGAACCCAGGTCTCCCACATTACAGGTGGATTCTTTACCATCTGAGCCACAAGGGAAGCCCAAGAATACTGGAGTGGGTAGCCTATGTCTTCTCAAGGGGATCTTCCTGACCCAGGAATGGAACTGAGGTCTCCTGCATTGAAGGTGGATTCTTTACCAGCTGAACTACCAGGGAAGCTAGTGCTTATCTAGTCAGGGTCTTAGTTCCTTAATAAGCTTTGCCTGCAGTAGTTTCTAAAGCAAGAATACCAGGAACATTTGTCATCGAATGGAGCCCTTACCAGTCATTAGTTGCTGTTAAGCTCCCAATTAGATCTGTTTTCTATACTGACACATGTACACTCAGGATTGTATTCCCTACACACACTCACACACATATGGTATATGGGGGTATATGCACAGAATATAAAAATGAAGGCTTAGAAATTGAAATGGCTTGTATAAAGGCAAGATCCATTTATCAAATGCTTGATGTTTTAGAAACCTTGGATAGGCTGCAGATTTCCATTCACTTTTTCACTTAAACCTGTAGAAATTACTTAGCTGGTATGTCTGCATCAGTTGTTACTAAATGTTAAGTTACAAAGATTTGAGAAGTTTCTAAGAGTTTAACACTCCCCACTCCTGATTCTGCCAGGAGAAAAAGTGAGAGATTTTGTGCTGTTGAGAAAGGAATGGTAAGGTGTTGAAATAACATTTTCCACTATTTCTTCCTGTACAAAATGTTGAGGCTCCGAAAACTCTTCAGTTAACATCAGATAAGCAATCAGCTGTGTAATGTTAATAGGGTAACAGTAACCTGGGTCAGTCCACACAGCCCCAGGGTAGGCTAGTGCCCCCTCATGCATAGGGACAGCCTTTCACTTCTAGAAATATCATGGTTTGAGTGGTACATTATATTAACCTTGTAGATGTTAAAAGAAATTATTTAAACATTTTATAAAATTGATGTCCTCAATTATGTAATAAAAATAATATTTACTCCACAAACTCAATTAGTAAGAATTTACTATGCATCTACCCTAGGCACACATGATATACTATGGGTGCATAGAATCATGCATGACATGATTCTATCCCATGAGGAATTTGTAGTCTTCATAATATTAGTCCACTGTAACTAATTTGACAGTGCCTTGGGAAAGAAATAAGAGTGCTAATTGCCCTCCACAAATAAAAAATGATAACAAGGAGAGGCCACAACTTTCTAGCTTTACAATCTTGAAAAATTGACTTAACATCATTAAGCCAAATTTCTGCATCCATAAAATAGAGACAGATGAAAGATTCCTCTTAAAGAATTGTTGTGAAGAAAATCCAGTGATATAAAGCCTCTTATGGGCTGAGCACAATTCTGGTCATATGGTCGAGCTCAGAAGATGCTGGGCCAAAAATAAATAGAGGAATAGATGGATGAATTAATAAGTAGTAACTTTCAGGAAACTAAGATCATGGCATCCAGTCCCATCACTTCATGGGAAATAGATGAAGAAACAGTGGAAACAGTGTCAGACCTTATTTTGGGGGGCTCCAAAATCACTGCAGATGGTGATTGCAGCCACGAAATTAAAAGACGCTTACTCCTTGGAAGGAAAGTTATGACCAAAATAGATAGCATGTTAAACAGCAGCGATATTACTTTGGCAACAAAGGTCCGTCTAGTCAAGGCTATGGTTTTGCCAGTGGTCATGTATGGATGTGAGAGTTGGACTGTGAAGAAAGCTGAGTGCCGAAGAATTGAGGCTTTTGAACTGTGGTGCTGGAGAAGACTCTTGAGAGTCCCTTGGACTTCAAGGAGATCCAACCAGTCCATTCTAAAGGAGATCAGTCCCGGGTGTTCATTGGAAGGACTGATGCTGAAGCTGAAACTCCGGTACTTTGGCCACCTCATGCGAAGAGCTGACTCATTGGAAAAGACCCTGATACTGGGAGGGATTGGGGGCAGGAGGAGAAGGGGACGACAGAGGATGAGATGGCTGCATGGCATCACTGACTCGATGGACATGAGTTTGGGTGAACTCCAAGAGTTGCTGATGGACAGGGAGGCCTGGCGTGCTGCAATTCATGGGGTCACAAAGAGTCAGACATGACGGAGCGACTGAACTGAACTGAACTACTAAATAAGTTCATATGTGTGTTGAAAGGGATAAGGGTAGGAGAGAGAGAAAAGGGCAAGCATTCATTAACCATCTTCTGTGTACTAAGCGATTTTGTATTGTCTTTCATCTCTCTGTCCCTCTTTATCTTTGTCTTTTGCTAGCTTTGTGACCTCTGGCAGGTTTCTTAATCTCTTTGTGTCTCTGTTTCCTCAGCTCTAAAATAGGAAAAATAATAGTTAGTTTTCAATGTAATACATCAAAGCACTGGGGTATAGTAAGTGAAAGTGAAAGTGTTAGTCTCTTGGTCCTGTCCAGCTCTTTGCAACCCATGGACTATAGTCCACCAGTTTCCTCTGTCCATGGAATTCTCCAGGCGAGAATACTGGAGTGTGTTGCCATGCCCTCCTCCAGAGGATCTTCCTGGTACATTGTAAGTGCTCATTAAACTTAGGTATTGCTATTTCATTTAGCTGTTATTATTTCAGTAAAGGCATAGGAGGATAACAGGAGGAAGTGCAGACTTTCTATCAAGAAAACTGGGGAGATCACATTGGATCTCTCCTCTTCTAGGGGTTTGTAAAGCAATGGTTTGTAACTGAGTGAAACCCAGATCCTCTCAAGATTGGGTCCTATACTTTTTTTTATCAGAAAGCATGATTATTCAACATATGATTATTTGGAGATGATTTTGCTGCATGAGTATCTGCCACAGCTAAGACATCAAAAGTGAACAAACAATACAAGCCCAGTGATGTGCTTAAGTCAGATTCAGCTTCTGAACTACAGGCAACCCAAGAGATTCCTTCAAGGCCAAAGCCAAATGCTTATAGTTCAGAGCGTTTCTTCAAAAATATTCATGAACATGTTCATGTAAGCAGTGCTTCAGAAAAGAAGTGTTCTTCATAATAAGCATCTATTCCTCCTAACAAGCCTTAAAAGGAAACTTGATGCTATTATTCTTGCACAAAAGACAATGAGGCAGAGGGAGGTGAATTGCCTGGACTGTGATCACACGTTAAGTCAATAGCAGAGACAGACTCAGAATGGAAAGTAAAAGTAAATAATTTTTTTCCCTCAACAATAGTGGTGCTTCAGTCCTAAGACTATTACCTTTCATTGCTTTGACTTTAAGTTTTGGTACATTTAATTGCTTTTGAATGCAACAAGCTTCACACTGTTCTACCCACTTGAATGAGTTTCTATACTAGTCTATCTACTTGAATGTGTTTTTTTTAGAACTCGTGAATTTCTACTCACTTGTGGTTAAACTTTAGCTGTCATTGTATTTAAAGGAACACTGTGAGTCTGGTCAATGAAGTGGCCTAGAACAATAAGAGGGTTGCATCTGAATCTTATCCACATTATCTAAGCATCTGGTTTAAGTCTGGGAGGGGCTTCTGACCTTGAAATCTGACTTCACCAGTTAGCCAGGTGTATGTGGTACTTGCTTCTATGTCTTGCCACACATCTCTCTCACTTGGGAAAACAGTTTATTAGGTTGGATTGTTATTCTTACTGTCAATAAAAATGGCAGTACCTCATGGAGTTATCCCCAAACATCTCAAGTTGATATGGAGACTGGGGGACATTAAGTAAAGTGAACTGTCTCAGCAAATCACTTCCTGTTATCTCAGAAGGAAGTCAAAACTAAAAGGCAGAGAGCATACCTAGAGGAGCTTTGTAAGATGTCTTTGACTTTATTTGGGTTTTGTTCTGTCTTGGTTTTGCTGTTAGTTGTCTCACTGCAGTGATTAACATTGAAATGTGGGATATTTATTCTTTTCTCTGAGCAACGAGAGGGAAGAGAGAGCTAGGAAGCTACCCTCAAAGCCCCAGGCTTCATAGAAGAGTAGGCCACAGAGCAGTAATGCAATGCAGGGAGACCCCATAGGGTCTCTGAACAGGGACCATTAATTCAGCTGGAGCCTGAAGTGTGACTTTGGGGGTTTCAGGAGATAAGCCACCTGTGCAGCTCTCATACTGAAGAAAAGCAGCCCTGCTTTTAGGAAACTATAAAGGACTCCCAGGAACCTCATCCAGTACCAACACGACCCCACTGTCTATGCAATATGGTCCCAAGCTACCTGTCCAACCGTATTTACCACTGTCTCCATTCACACCCACCATACTTTATGGAAGCTAAACTGTTTGCAGGCTTCTGTACAAGCCCCAAACATTCCTACCTTATGCAGTTCTTTCATCTCAAACCTATTTTACTCTCACATCTACCTGTGTTCCTTGTCCCAGTAAATACAAGCTCTGTTTACCGACACTGCTAATTGCCAAACTGAACATCTGAAACCACCCTTGAATTCTTTTTTATGTCTGCCTGTCAGACCCATCAACAGATGCTGATTCCAACCACTTCTCAGCCCTCCCACCACTACAAAGCTGGTGCAAGCCTCTGTCTCTGCCGCCTGGATCACTACAGTAACCTTCTAATCAGTCCTGTTGTTGCTTTCCTTGCCCTCCTGCTGTCTATGTTCAACAAAGCAGATGGTGATTCTGTTAAAATATAAATCAGATTGTGTCACTCCTCTACTGAAACTTTTCTTTACTTCCCATGCCAGTCAGACAAGAGCTAATGTCCTAGCAATGACCTACAAGACATTCTGTGATCTGGCCTCATCGCTACCACCCTTGCTCTCCACCCATCCCATTCCAGTGAGAATGGCTTCCTGCTTTTCCTTGTACAAACCAATTGCACTCATTCCTCAAATCCTCTGCACTGTTTCTGTCTGAAATTCTCTTCTTCTAGTTATACAATGGTGTTTCTCCTGAGCCCTTCCTCAGGTATCTGCTTTAACTGTCATACTCTCTGTGAAATCGATCCTTACTTTTTTTTTCTTGCACAGTATCCATTATTATCTAACATGTTGCATATTTTATTTATATTGTTATCTTATCTGTCTCCTATCATTAGGAAGGAAATTCATGCAAGGAAGGAGTTTTATCTGTTTTATCTATTTTATTTATTGTTGTATGCCCCAGCCCCTAAAAGAGAGCCAGACATACAGAAGATTCTCTTTAAATGTATCTAGAACTGATGAATAAATCAAGTCACCTCTTTACACTGCTGAAAGACTTAATGAACATCTAAAAAAAAACAAAAATAGAGTTATTTCTCCCTTGAAGGGCCATAGAGTCAAGAAGTATATAACTTATGAATTCCAGATAGCAAGGATGATAAAATATTCTTTTCAAAAATATGTTATTATTACTGTTAAGTCCTGATTACAATTCCACAAACTCCCTGTGGGCATAGTTAATCTGAGACCCCTTTGAAAAAATGTCAGTTACCTCTTAGTTTCTCCTTTCTCCAGCACTGTGACATCCTTCCATGATTAATTCTCATTTCATTTTACATAGCATCAGTTACAGAGCCAGTACTCATTCTCTTCAAATAAATTACTAAAGGCAATATGATAACCTCGTAGAATTGTCTTAACTTCAGCTGTCTTTTTCCCTTTGAAGTTAAATCCCCTCTGCTCTTATCAGATTGTCTGAGTAGATTGTATGTGATGTATTATTGGTTTTGTTGTCCTATTTTAGTATAACATTTTAGTGTATTCTAATGAGAGGTGAAATAAATTTGCTAATGACATGAATAATTATAAGTGTAAACATTAGCTGGGTATGTGACTACTGGGAGAATGCCTTAAAAAAGAAACAAATCCTGTAGAGGCCAATAAAGAGAAAAAGCGACAACTGTAATCAAAGTCTTTCTCGCCTTCTGGCAATTTACACTGCAGATAGGCCCTTGATGCTAACTAAGCTCTTGAGCAGAGGGGAAGGAGAGGTGGATTCAGACTGTTTTCAGTTTATAGAATTAGTAGATTATTGATGAAATGTGGATGTGTGCAGTGTAAGACTCTGTAATGTGAGGAGAAGGATTGCCCAATTCATCTAAATTTCCTAATATGTATTACGGTCTTACTAATAACAGGACACTGTAGTAGGCATTTCCAAAGTAACATTTATCATTATTTCTGTTTCAAGTAATTTTAAACTGAATAGAGAAGACAAGAATATGACTCATTGTGACTTCATGGACTGCAGCACACCAGGCTTCCCTGTCCTTCACTATCTCCCGGAGCGAGCTCGCTCAAACTCATGTCCATTGAGTTGGTGATGCCATCCTACCATCTAATCCTCTGTCATCCCCTTCTCCTCCTGCCCTCAATCTTTCCCAGCATCAGGTGGCCAAAGTATTGGCGCTTCAGCATCAGTCCTTCCAATGAATATTCAGGATTGGTTTCCTTTAGGATTGACTGGTTTGATCTCCTCACAGTCCAGGGGATGCTCAAGAGTCCCTGAAGTGGCCTATTTCTCCTGAAAATCTTGATTCCAGCTTGTGTTTCACTCAGCCCAGCATTTTGCATGATTTACTCTGCATGTAAGTTAAATAAGCAGGGTAGCAATATACAGCCTTGACATACTCCTTTCCCAATTTGAAGCCAGTTCATTGTTCCATGTCCAGTTCTAAATGATGTTTCTTGACCTGCATACAGGTTTCTCAGGAGGCAGGTAAGGTGGTCTGGTATTCCCATCTCTTTGAGAGTTTTCCACAGTTTGTTGTGATCCATATAGTCAAAGGCTTTAGTGTAGTCAGTGAAGCAGAAGTAGATGTTTTTCTGGAATTCTCTTGCTTTTTCTATGATTCAATGGATGTTGGCAATTTGATAAATGATTATATTGGCAAAGATGTAAGCACAAATAGTCGCCATTATAGAGACAAATTAACTGCTATGAAGTTCAGTTGATAAAGATATCAAAAACCATTCATTTGTGTCTGCCGGGTGGTGGAGGATAGGAAATGAGTATGGATATGTGCAAATACTTGAAAAAATCTTTGTGTCCCTATGAAGAGAGACTCTATGATATGTTTTGAAATATGAGTATGATTTTACCAACAAGGTTCAGGAAGAACATTCCAGAAAACTGATGTAAAGTTGGAAAAATTAAAAATACACTAGTCCATTGGGATGAAGCACATTGATGAAGTATCACTTACCACAGTGATAGTAAACAGGGCTGAAAGATATGTGGAGACAATACTAATAACATCCTTAAGTATCAGGCTGTAAATTGTATTTACAGGAAATGAGCCACCGAAAACTTTGGTCATGAGTGAAACATTATAAGAGATCTGAAAATAGTCAGATTCCTTTAGGAGTTTCCAGAGGAAATGTGGATGCTCCTTTCTATCTTAGTCTGTCTTGGCCTCCCTTGGTCATTGGCTTCCAAGGTCTGGGTAGAGATAATCTACCCCATTGTAAGTAATTTAGAGATTGAAGTTGAGAGTTTGATCAATGTAGATCCTAGAGTAAAATCCTCATAGCAGTTTTACTACTATATTTTCCACTATAAAGCTAAGGACGCTGAGGAAGAAAGAGATTAAATAACCTGCCTAAAGTCACACAGTTAATGGCCAATAGAAAAAAAGAGGGACATAGACAAAAAGAGACAGAGAGAGATTGAGAAGTGAACCAAACATGCATTGTTGAATTGTTATAGAAGCAAATACCATTAGACATTTGCTTAATGTATTATAGCCTTGGGTAAATTAATTTAAAGCACTAGAATTTTAATGGAGATTAATGAGTTGAATTAATAGTTAGAATTTTTAAATATATGGCTGAATATTTTGGTAGTTTTAGTTAAATATTTCTCAACTGCCTTTTTATATTGACTGAACAGTTCTAATCAAAGAAGATTACATAGAAATATTTTATGTATTCTGAGTGTTCAAGGCTCTGGTTCCTTTTGAAGAACAAACAGAGATATTTGAAGCATGAACAAAGAGAAAAGCCTACTTGCTTTAATTGTAGACAAATAATTTTCCTTAATACTTAGTGAACACTAAGCAGATTTGGTTCTGGAAAATAAGTACAAGAGTAATTCTGCAGCTTTTTTTTAAATGAAGAAAACATTCTTATTAATGCATCTTAGGTGCTTGTTTGCTCCATTTAACAGCTATTCATGTGCATTCTCAGATGGTATGTGTGAAGAAGTCACTTATAAAAAATGTTGTAAGCGCCTTATTCAGAATAAGGTAGCATTATAGCATTCCCTCCACCCCATCATATCACTTACATGCATAAGGATAATTGTAGCTACATAGGTGCTCAAATAATTAAAAATGGGATATCATTCAGAGAATGGTTATAAAGTAAAAAGCAGTAATATTTTTTCCTTCTAGTCTCCAAAGAGGGAAAATTGTAATTCATATATATATATGTGTGTGTATATATATATATTTTAACTTCTTTCCTGGTAAACCATTTAGCCTCAGAACAAATGTTTCTTCTCTATTCATCCTTTGGCTAGTACTCCCTCCAGATACTTGAAGAGATGGGTCACATCCCCATTAATATTGATTTTGTCCCTCTCTTAGAGCTAGACCATCATGAGGTTAAACTTTTGCATAAGTATACCAATATGTGTATACTTCATTTTCATAATTAAGCTGCAAAATGTGTCACTTAGTCATGGCCGATTCATTGTGATCCCATGGACTATAACCTACCAGGCTCCTCAGTACATGGGATTCTCCAGGCAAGAATACTGGAGTGGGTTTCCATTCCCTTCTCTTGGAAATTAAGCTGCAAAGGTCTCCACAAACAAAAACCAGAAAATGTGTGTGTGTATTAAAACATTACTTGTCGAATGAGAAATTAGGGAAACATTTATATTTTTCTAAAACTTTTGAAGCTCTTGGGTTTCTGTGAAGAAGTTGCTCTATAATGTTCAACTCTTTGTGACCCCATGGACTGTAGCCTGACAATCTCCTCTATCCATGGAATTCTCCAGTCCAGAATACTGGGGTGGGTAGCCATTAACTTCTCCAGAGGACTTTCCCAACCCAGGGATTGAACCCAGGTCTCCCACATTGCAGGTGGATTCTTTACCATCTGAGCCACCAGTACTATTCAGTTATTAGGCAGCATATTCATTATACTTTTGTCAACCAAATAAAATAGACATCATATAATTCTTTTTATCTCCTCTCCTGAGGCTAAAACTTCAGTGTTGGACAAAGAACTTTTAAAAGGTAGATTTTACATTACCCAACAATTATTTCAGAAGTATGTTCCAAGCAGATAGAATATCTTGGGTCAAAGCTTGAGAAACACCCTCTGAAGTAAGAATTCATGTGTAAGTGTCTGTTTAAGAAAGTGCCCTAAGAACTATGGAGAAATAAGAGGAAGAATAGAGAAGAGAAAGAATCCAAGCACAATTGCAGAATCAGACAAAGTCCTACTAAGGAAATGGCAGCTTGATGACAACAGGGGGACTCTGTAGTACAAATTATGTCTCAAAGTTTGTAGTGGCCTGAGAAAGAGAACTGGGCTTTTATATTCATACTCCTGTATTTGCATTGGTTAAGGGTCCTTTCAGCTGTTTCCTCCATGTGGGCAAAGCAGGGCCAGAGTCCCAAAGGCAGTTCACAGAGAAAGAATAGGTGTCAACAGTGCAACTGAAGGGGGAGAAGAGCTTTATTCACAATGTCGAGTGTTACACAGATATTTAACAACAGTTTTAATTCATTTATTAACTAGTATTTTTTTGAACTCAACTTATTTAGGGCACTAGTATTAATAATATATTAGAAATATAGAAGATAGAAAAAAGAACCTACACACATGGGGCTAACATTCTAGAGGGGAAATAAAAAAAAAAAAAGAACATGAGAAAAGTTGTATATAGAAGGCAGTAAGTTATATGGAACAAAACAGAATGAGGCATGGTTAAGAAGGACTTTCAAGGGTGAGAAATCATATGTAAGGGAGGGGAATACATATTTTAAAATATAGTTGAAAAGGGTCAACTGAACAAAGATTTGAAAGAAAGAAGTATTGCCACATGCATATTTGGGGAAAGATTTTTCTAGTCAGAGGAAATAGTGCAAAGGACATATGCAGAGGAAATATGTCTGCCATGTTTAAAGAATAGTGAAAGATTAGCCTGTGTAAGGCAAATTAAGAGACAGGAATCTTAATGTTATGGTCATAACCATTTTGCAATATTTATTGGGTTGACTAAAAAATTCGTTCAATTCTTTCTGTATCATCTTGTGGAAAACTTGAAGGAATTTTATGGCCAAACCAATAATTATATCAAGTCAACATGTACACCTTCAGTTCAGTTCAGTCGCTCAGTCATGTCCAACTCTTTGCTACCCCATGAATCGCAGCACACTAGGCCTCCCTGTCCATCACCAACTCTCAGAGTTCACTCAGATTCTTGTCCATCGTGTCAGTGATACCATCCAGCCATCTCATCTTCTGTCGTCCCCTTCTCCTCCTGCCCCCAATCCCTCCCAGCATCAAAGTTTTTTCCAATGAGTCAACTCTTCACATGAGGTGGCCAAAGTACTGGAGTTTCAGCTTTAGCATCATTCCTTCCAAAACAATCCCAGGGTTGATCTCCTTAACGTACACAATTCTATATGTCAATTATATCTCAATAAAGCTGGAAAAATAAAACTAAATTTAAAAAATAAAAACAAGATAGGGGTCTTGTAAGTAATCAGGTTAGAGAGTTAACAGAGAGCCACATCATCTAAGGTTTTGTAGGTCATAGTGAGGACTTTGGCTTAAGGAAGGTAAGAAGCCATTGGAAGGTCTTTAGGTGTGTGACATGATCGTTCTACTTTTTTATTTTTTTAAAGAATCACTCTGGCTGTATATTGAGAATAGATTATACAGTGACAAGGATAGAAGAAGAGAGATAAATTAGAAACTGTTGAAATAACACAGGCAAGAAAAACAGTGAATTGGACCAGGACTATAGTGTTGGAAATGGGTAAAAAGTCTTGGATTATGTTATACATGTAGACAACAGAATTTTCCTAGTGTGTTAGACAAAAGGCATAAAATATTTTTTTTTATAAAAGTTCCAAGGAGGATTTAAAGTTTTGTCCTGAAAATTTGGAAGGACAGAGTGGCAATTAATTAAGATTAGTTTCCATCTAGAGAAAATAAGAGAGTAAAGTACTGCCAAAGTCAGCAGAGAAAGGAATAATTAAAATCAGCAGAAATAAACAGAAAGAAAAAAAAAAGAAAATGAATGGAACCAAAACTTGATTCTTTGAGAACAATTAAATTGGTAAAGTTTCAGCCATATTAATAAGGAAAACAGGAGGAAAAACACAAATTAACATCAGGACTGAGAGAGGAAAATCACTACAAATTCTACAGTTACTGAAATAGAGAGGAAATTTTGTGAACAGTTTTATACCAGTTAATTCAAAAGTTTAGATAAAATGGAAAAATTCCTTGCATATAAACTACCAAAGCTCTCAAGAAGAAACAGATAAACTGGATATTCCTATATATTCTACCAAAATAATTGAATTTCTAATTTAAAAACTTCTTTCAAGGTCATGATTGGTTTCTGCCAAATTTTTAAGGAAAAGATATTGTTACTACACAAATGTTTACAGAAAACCGAAGAGCAGAGAATAGATCTCAGTTCATTCTGTGAGACAGATTATCTTAGCACCAAAATCAAAGGAAACTAAAGATCAATATACCTCATGGGCATAAATACAAAACTCAAAACAAAATTTTAGTGAAATTAATTCAACTACATGCTGCTGCTGCTGCTGCTAAGTCGCTTCAGTCATATCCAACTCTGTGCAACCCCATAGACGGCAGCCCACCAGGCTCCTCTGTCCCTGGGATTCTCCAAGCAAGANCAAAACTCAAAACAAAATTTTAGTGAAATTAATTCAACTACATGCTGCTGCTGCTGCTGCTAAGTCGCTTCAGTCATATCCAACTCTGTGCAACCCCATAGACGGCAGCCCACCAGGCTCCTCTGTCCCTGGGATTCTCCAAGCAAGAATACTGGAGTGGGTTGCCATTTTCTTCTCCAATGCATGCATTCATGCTAAGTTGCTTCAGTTGTGTCCGACTCCTTGTGATCCCATTGACAGCAGCCCACCAGGCCCCTCTGTCCACGGGATTTTCTAGGCAAGAATAGTGGAGTGAGTTGCCATTTCAACTACATACACATGCAATGATATACACTGTAGGGCAGAAAATTTTTCCATTCTTCCCTTCTAGGTTCTTTGATTGGCCTAATAATTAAATTGACATAAGGCCGATTAACAGGAGAAAAAATTAATTTCAAGTGTACAAGATTTTCAAAGATATGAGGCTTTTTGATTGTTCTGACAATTGAGGCTTATATGCCATCCTGAGGTGGCATTAAGGAGAAGGAGCTAGGGGTCTGAGACTTCAAAGGGACAAAGACAACTCACATAAATATGAAAAAAGCAAATAATCTGGTTAAAAAAAACATATACTATGCTATAAAGGTAAGTATCCATCCCTAAATTTTTATGCTGAAGCCCGAACTCACAATGTGACTGCATTTAGAGTTAGGGCCAGTAAGTAAGTAGTCAAGCTTAAATGATCTCATAACAATAAGAGTGGGCCCTCATCCACAGGATTAGTGTCCTTGTAGGAAGAGACACTAGAGAGCTCCAATTTGCTCTTCCTGAGTATATGCACAGAAAGTTCATGTGAGAAGCCATTGCAAGAGAAAGAGAGCTTTCACCAGAAGCATAACCCTAACAGACCTTGATCTTAGACTTGTAGCCTCCAGAACTGTCAGAAAATAAATTTCTGTTGTTTAAGCCACACAGTCTATGATATTTTGTTATCTCAGCCTAAGCAGAGTAATACACCTTAAATTAAGGAAGGGACCCACTATACCTCCTCCTGCTTAATGACCCTCTCCTGTGGGATTAAAGTCTGGGGAAACTTAGAAAATTAGCAAGGCACACTATTTGCCATTTTTATTTACAGAGAGAAACCATACCAAAATGTCTGTATAGTGGTTATACAGATATTAGTTTGGCCAAAAAATTTCATTCAAATTTTTCTGTAAAATGTTATGGAAAAGTCCAAATGAACTTTTTGGCCAACCCAATCCTATTTTAATAATTCATTAATATTCAACACATGGGATAATCTCTTAACTCCAGACAATCTGATCTACCTGTACAGGGAATATTAACTAAGACTCCTCCATAGCTCTCCTTTGCCTTTAACTATGTGGAGGTTATATGTGTCTCTTTGGATTAAGGTAGTAGAAGAACAACTCTTAGCTTCAATAAACTACTCAAGCAGGATTAAAGATGAAACACTCTTTTTTATGCTTAGTGCCCACTTGGCTCAAAGTTTCCTCTGGAGATACCAAGGTTTGTTGACATCGATATGGGACTAAAAACTGATGAAACATTCTTAAGTGGCAGTATAAATGCACATATGCTACAAAAAATAAATATTGGAGAGAGTGGGGAAACAGAGGGAAGCTTCATACACTGTTGGTGGAAAAGTAAATTGATACAGCTACTATGGAAAACAGTATGACAGTGCCTTTAAAAACTAAAAATAGAGCTACCATATGGTCTGGCAATCCCACTGCTGGGTACATATCCAGAGAAAAAAATAATTTAAAAAGATACATGTACCCCAACGCTCAAAGCAACACTATTTTTGGTAACCAGGACATGGAAGCCACCTAAATGCCCATCAACAGAGGAATGGATGAAGATGAGGTATATATACACACACACACACACACACACACAGGAATATTACTTAGCCATAAAAAAGCATGAAATTGTGCCATTTGCAGAGACATAGATGGACCTAGAGAGTGTCATACAGAGTGAAGAAAGTCAGAAAGAAGAAAACAAATATTGTATATTAAAGCATATGGTATAGATGATCTTATCTGCAAAGTAGAAATAGAGATATGGACACTGAGAACAAATAAGTGGACACTAAGGTGGAAAGGGGGGGGAAATGGGGGGTGGGTTGACATATATACACTATTGATACTATGTATAAAATAGATAACTAATGAGAACCCTCTGTATAGCACAAGGAACTCTATTTAATGCACTGTAGTGACCTGAATGGGAAGGAAGTTCAAAAGAGAGGGGATATACGTATATGTATGGCTTGCTTTTCTCTACAGTAGAAACAGACACAACATTGTAAAGCAACTGTATCCAATAAAAAATTAATTTTTAATGAAGAAATGCATATGAACAAGTGGGTAAAAATAACATTGTCTACTCTTTAACTTACTTTCTTTACCCCTCTGTTTGGAGATCCCATGACTTGCCTCAGCATGGAAGAACTACACCCTTCACTTCATCTTTGAATTTTTTGTCACCTCAGTTTTATTATTTCTGGTCACTTCCCTGAAAAATGGTCAAAATGGATAGATATTGTTTTCTATTATTTTCAAACCAAGTGATGCATACACTGTGCGTATGGTGATAGAATATGCAAAAGTCTGTGACTAGAACTCACTTTCTTAAGTGAGAGAGTCATCCCCAGGTTTAAAAGAAATCCCTCTGTGAACATAATCACAGTAACTTGCATCTGGGCTTAGTCTTATTTTCTTGGAGAAGGAAATGGCAACCCACTCTAGTACTCTTGCCTAGAAAATCCCATGGACAGAGGAGCCTGGATTTTCTACCTCCCTACAAACATTATGGTGTTGACTTCTCAAGAAACTAAATATTCAGGTAATAAACAACTTCACATGGAAACAGTAATTAAAGGAGATGGCCTTACAAATTAATTCCTAAATCTTTTTAAACCTATTATCAACCTAGTTGGTGCTTGCCGCCTGCATTCAAGGTGCTAAAAATTGCTAATTGGTCTAACCTTTACAATCATAACCACTAATTACACATTGGCCTTCAACTCTGCCCAGTAATCCCCGAGTGCTCATTCTTTGAAATTGTTATTTCACATCATTTCTCTTCAAATTCCTAAAACCTCCTTAGCTTGCTTCTTAAACCATGAAAGAGTTGGCAAGAAATGAATAATAAAAGGTCACCAAGTGAAGAAGTCAGTGCCCACTTTGGAATTCATAGCTGTTCTCACTAAGCAAGGATCAGAAAAACTCTAGAGAGATTCCCTGGATAATATCTTTCTTACTCAGAAGAATAATAAGAGTCCTTTTTTGGGGGGTACCTCGGGCAACATATCTGCTCTCTTTCTCTTTCTTGGCTTTCTAAAATTTCTACAACCATACTCATGTTCACAGTTTCTCATTTTCTATTCTGTCCAGCTAATAAAACACATTTTTGATGGTTTGGCTGTAATGCTTCCTATTTCATTTTTGGATCATTAGAAGTAAAGACTTTTACAGCCAAAAGTAATATTTCAAGGGCTCTGGTTTTGTTAAGCATCTTCTTCATAAAGTTTTGGTTTGATTGGAAGCTATACATCAAACTTATTTTTTATCCCAACAGGCCAAAATTTGGCATTAATAAACTAAAATAGCTATAAGACCTAGGAGTGCTCTAAAATTTCCATTTGGAACAAGAGTCCTGGTACCTATGGCTCTGTACATGTTCAGCAAGTGCTGAAAACCAGAGCAGAGGTGATCCCCCACTCAGATGCCCACAGGAATACTGCAGGGGCCAGAATGATTGGTGGATATGTATACATGGTATGAGTATTGATGAACCAGGCATGCTGGAGTACATGGGCTTGGCTCAAGGAGGCAGAGTTACTGAGCTCCAGTCAATTGTTGTCATTTGGAAAACAGGCCCTGGTTATCTTCTGTCCTAAATATTAATATGTAGAAATATGAGTTTTCTATGAAAGTTCCTGATAAAATAATGCTTTTTCAGTCAAACTAGCTATAAGTCAGTTGAGTAGAAAGATTATCCTAGTTCTTATTAACTTGATGAATACTTTCTTGAGGATGGAGCAAAAATAAGTCAGTAGCACAAGAGAAACAGTCAAGATGGTAAGAGTAGTAGGAGGTAACACTCACCCTTTCCCACAAACCCAACAAAAATATGTCTACATGCGGAATGATTCTCATAGAATATCTACTGAATGCCGGCAGAAGACCTTAGACTGCTGAAAGGGCAAGAAAGTCTCCATGTAACCAAGTAGAGAAGAAGAAAAAGAAGAAAAGAATTGGGTGGGGACCTGGGCCTCTTGGAGGGAGCTGTGAAAGAGGAAAAGTTCCTGCACCCTGGGAAGCTCCCTCACAAATGGGGAGATCGACTGAGACAGAAAGGAAGCTTCAGAGGAGAATATATTAATACCAGCCAGTTTGCAGCAGCCAGAGCAGAGGAAGAACTACACAGACAGTGAGTGCTACCATGCTGCACTCCCCAATGTGACATACGTATGCCGCTGCTGGAGGGAGCTGGGTGCTGGAGGTTGGCTTTGGAGATCAACCTGGAGAGAGGACTGGGGTTGACTATGTAGAGACAGACTGGGGTGGTTGGAATCCAGTGTGACCATGCTGGCAGTTTATGTAGAGATAGCCTGGTCCACCTTAGAAGCCAGTTGCCATTGTTTGGGAGGTGCATGAGGGGAGGGGTAGAACCCAGATTGTAGCCTTTTTTGCTGTGCATATACTTACAAAGGGGAAGACATTGCCTGCATGGCCTCCAGAAGCAGTCACAAGCCTCAGCCACCACCAGCTCAGACCCCAGGAGTGGTCCTAGGCCCCTACTTCCTTGTGCCCAAACTCAGGAGTAGTTGTGAGCTGCTTCTCCTCCCATTGTGTGCCCTAGGGGCACATCTGAACAGCCTGCCACTGCAGAGAACCTCAAGACCAGGCACTAGCCACAACATCTGAACACCCCCTATCAAGAGGAGAACAATCAGCACATGCTAAGGAAAGAGGTGACAGGCATCCATTCTAAAAACAGCCCTTGCATCAAATATATCAGGCCCACACAAGATACACAAGGATGTCCCTACATACAAATAGCCCTTCAAGACCACAGTAGATAATTGTTTCTACTAAACTCACAGAGTAAGAGAAATATAAGTAAAATGAAGAAGCAAGGGAATCACTCCCAGTTAAAAGACGAAGAACATTCCCCTGAAAGAACAAATAATAAAGCAGACCTCTTCACTCTAATAGTCACTGATTTTAAAAAAGGAGATACTGAAAACACTGACAAAGTTAGGAAAGGCTATTGGCAGAAATACAGAGTAATGACAAAGGAACTAGAAACTATAAAAAGGAACCAAGAAAAATTAGAAAACTCATTTACAGACAAAACCTGAGCTAAAGTCAATGNGGAGATACTGAAAACACTGACAAAGTTAGGAAAGGCTATTGGCAGAAATACAGAGTAATGACAAAGGAACTAGAAACTATAAAAAGGAACCAAGAAAAATTAGAAAACTCATTTACAGACAAAACCTGAGCTAAAGTCAATGAATGATGAAGAATAAATAAGTGACCTGGAAGTTAGAATGATGGAAATCACCCAACCAGGAGAGCAGACAGAAAGCCAAATGAAACAGAAATTAAAGCAATATAAGAGACGTGTGGGATAATAGAAAATGCACCAACCTACATGTAATAGGAATTACAGAAGGGGGAGAAACAGAAAAGGAGAGTAAAAATGTAATTGAAGAAATTATGGCTGAAAACTTTCCAAACCTGAAGAAGGAAACAGATATTCAGGTAGAGGAAGCACAGAGGGTCCCAAATGAGATAAACATAATATGTCACCAATACATAATAAAAATTTCAAAAGTTAAAGAGAAGATTCTAAAGGCATCAAGAGAAAAAGGGTTAATTACAAGGGAACCTCCCCCCATCCCCCGCTCCCACCCCAGTAAGGCTATCACTGATTTCTCTATAGAAATGTTACAGGCCAGAAGGAAGTGGCAAGATATATCCAAAGTCCTAAAACAGAAAAATCTGCAACCTAGGATACTCTACCTAGCAAGATTATCATTTAGAATAGAAGCAGAGATAGCAAAATTCTCAGGCAAGCAAAAATTAAAAGAATAGAGCAATAAAAAAATCTATCCTAAAAGAAATATTGAGAGATCTCTAAATAGAGAAGAAAGAATCTAAAGGAAAGAGAAAATCACAATAGGAAAATAAATCACTTAAGCCAGTACAGAATTTTTAAAAATTGTATATGAAAGTAATGATAACCACAATGAAGAGCAAAAGAATGAACATGAAGATGTAAAAGGAGACATCATCAAAATCATAAAATGTGGAGTAGGAGAGTAAGAAAATATCCACATTTTTTCTTAGGTTGTGTTTGAACCTATAGGACTACCAGTCTAAGGCAAGTAGATATAGGAAGGGGTTAACATACTTGATGGAGAAGGCGATGGCACCCCACTCCGTACTCTTGCCTGGAAAATCCCTTGGATGGAGTGACTGAGTGACTTCACTTTCACTTTTCACTTTCATGCATTGGAGAAGGAAATGGCAACCCACTCCAGTGTTCTTGCTTGGAGAATCCCAGGGACAGGGGAGCCTGGTGGGCTACTGTCTATGGAATCACACAGAGTCAGACATGACTGAAGCAACATAGCAGCAACAGCAGCAACATACTTGAAAAACAGGGTAACCACAAATCAAAAATATACAATAGTTTCAAGAAACCAAAAAAAAAAGCAAGAGAAAGAAAACATAATACAAAAGAAAAATCATCAAAGCAAAAGAGGAAAAACAAAAAGGAACCAAGAAGAAATATAAAATCAATGGGGAAACAAGGTTTAAACCATCAATAAATTCATATCTATCAATAATTACCCTAAATGTCATTGGATTAAATGCTCTAATCAAAAGACACAGAGTGGCAGATTGGATTAAAAAAAATAGGAGCCTACAATCTGCTGCTTAAAAGAGACCCACTTTAGGGCAAAGGACACACATAGATTGAAATTGAGGGAATGGATAAAGATAATTCATGCAAACAGAAATGACAGGAAAGTAGGAGTCACAATAAAAGTCCATCAAAAAGATAAAGAAGGACACTATATAATAATAAACAGATCAATACAAGAAGAGGATTTTATACTTGTCAACATATATTCACCTAATATAGGAGCACCCAAATACATAAAAGAAATACTAACACATAAAGGAAGAAACTGACAGGACCACAATAGGAGATTTTAACACCCTACTCATGTTCAAATTAATGGACAGATCTTCCAGACAGAGAATCAATAAGGCAACAGAGATACTAAATGATACAACAGAACAAATACACTTAATTGATATTTTCAGGATATTACATCCAAAAAAGCCCCAGAATACATTATTTTCAAGTGCACATGGAACATTTTCTAGGATTGACTACATACAAGGGCACATAACAAGGTTTATCAAATGCAAGCATATAGAAATTATCTCAAGCATCTTTTCTGACCACAATTGCATGCAACTAGAACTCAACCACACAAAAAGAAATGACAAAAAGTGATTACACAGAGACTAAACAAAATACTACCTAAAAAAAGAAAAAAGAAAAAAAGGCAATGATTAAATCATAGAGGAAATTTAAACATACTTTGGGCTTCCCTGGTGGCTCAGAGGTTAAAGCATCTGCCTGGAATGTGGGAGACCTGGGTTCAATCCCTGGGTCAGGAAGATCCCCTGGAGAAGGAAATGACAACCTACTCCAGTACTCTTGCCTGAAGAATCCCATGGAGGGAGGAGCCTGGTAGGCAACAGTCCATGGGGTTGCAAAGAGTCAGACGTGACTGAGCAACTTCACTTTCACGAGATAAATAACAATGAAAACACAACTCTACAAAATCTATGGGATGCGGAGTCAGTTATTAGAGGGAAGTTCATAGTGATACAGGCCTTACTCAAATATAAGAAAACTCTCAAATAGCCTAAACTACCATTTAGAACAATTATAAAAAAAAAAATCTAAAGTCTGAAGGAGGGAGGAAATAATAAAGATCAGAGAGGAAATAAACAAAATACAGATTAAAATAATAATAGAAAAGTCAATAAAACCAAGAGCTGGTTCTTTGAAAGGATGAAGGAGATTGACAAATCTCTGATCAGGCCCACCAAGAAGAAAAGAGAGAGAACACAAATAAACAAAATTAAGAAATTATAAAAAGGAAACATAACAACTGATATTGCAGACACACAAAAAACCATAAGAGAATATGGTGAACAATTATACAACAACAAATTTGACAACCTAGAAGAAATGGATGTTTCTAAAAATATACCTAGTGCTCAACAAAATTGAATTAAGAAGAAATAGATAACTTGAACATACTGATCACTAGAACTGAAATAGAATCTCTAGTTTAAAAAAAATCCCTACAAACAAAAGTCCAGGACAAGATGCCTTATAGGAGAATTCTATCAAACACACAAAAAAGTTTATGCCAATCTTTCTCAAGCTCTTCCAAAAAGTTGAAGAGGAAGGACATCTTGGTATTACCCTGATACCAAAACCAGACAAATATATCACCAAAAGGGGAAATTACTGGCCAATATTATTAATGAATATAGATGTCAAATTTCTCAAAATATTCGCAAACCAAATCCAAGAACACATAAAAAAGGTCATACACCACACCAGGTGGGATTCATCCCAAGTTCACAAGGATGGTTCTGCATATGCAAATCAATATGATATACCACATACACAAGAGACCAAAACCACATGACCATCTCAATAGATGCAGAAAAAGCATTTAACAAAAGTCAACATTCTTCCATGATAAAAACTCTTACCAAAGTGGGTATAGAGGGAACATATCTCAAACTAGTAAAAACTATATACGACAAGCATACAGCCAATAAAATACTCAATGGTGAAAAGTGGAAAGCATTCCTGCTAAAATCTGGAATATGGATTCCACTTCTCTTCACCATAGTATTGGAAGACCTAGCCAAAGCAATCAGACAAGAAAAAAATATAATAAAAAGTATCCAAATTGGGAAGAAAGAAGTAAATTGTCTTATATGTAGATGATATTAATACTGTATGGAGAAAACCCTAAAGACTCCACACAAATCTACTAGAACTGATAAATGAATTCAACAGAGTAGCAGGATACAAGATTAATGTACATAATCAGTTGCATTTCTTTACACCAACAATGAAATATCATAAAGGGAATGTAAAAAAAAAAAAAAGTATCTTTTAAAATTGCAATGCCCATAATAAAACAGGTAAAGATAAACCTAACTAAGAACATGAAAAACTTATACACTGAGAACTGTAAAACATTAGTAATGGAAAATAAAGATGATTCAAAGAAATGGAAAGACATCCCATGGTCTTGGATTGGAAGAATTAATATTGTTAAATGGCCATACTGCCCAAAATAATCTACAGATTTAATGAGATCCCTATCAAATTATCCATGACCTTTTCACAAAACTAGAATAATCCTAAATTTCATATGAAACCATAAAAGACTAAGAATTGTCAAAGCAATCCTAAAGAAATAGGACAAAGCAGGAAACATAACCATCCCATACCTCACACAATACTGTAAACCTACAGTAATCAAAACTGGGCTGGAAGAAGCACAAGTTGGAATCAAGATTTTGGGGAGAAATATCAATAACCTCAGATATGCAGCTGACACCACCCTTATGGCAGAATGTGAAGAAGACCTAAAAAGCCTCTTGATGAGGGTGAAAGCAGAGAGTGAAAAAGTTGTCTTCAGTTCAGTTCAGTCACTCAGTCATGTACAACTCTTTGTGACCCCATGAATTGCAGCACACCAGTCCTCCCTGTCCATCACCAACTCTCGGAGTTCACTCAGACTCACGTCCATTGAGTCCATGATGCCATCCAGCCATCTCATCCTCTGTCATCCCCTTCTCCTCCTTCTCCCAATCCCTCCCAGCATCAAAGTCTTTTCCAATGAGTCAACTCTTCGCATGAGATGGCCAAAGTACTGAAATTTCAGCGTTAGCATCATTCCTTCCAAAGAAATCCCAGGGCTGATCTCCTTCAGAATGGACTGGTTGGATCTCCTTGCAGTCCAAGGGACTCTCAAGAGTCTTAACACTCAACATTCAGTAAACTAAGATCATGGTATGCAGTCCCATCACTTCATGGCAAATAGATGGAGAAGCAGTGATAGACTATTTTGGGGGGCTCCAAAATCACTGCAGATGGTGA
>SJYX01022398.1:78131-99198 GCA_006410675.1 Oreotragus oreotragus
TTAACAGACCCATCACAAGCATGGAATTGAAACTGTAATCGGAAATCTTCCAGCAAAAAAAAAGCCCAGGTCCAGATGACTTTACAGCTGAATTCCACCAAAAATTTAAGAAGAGCTAACATCTATCCTACTCAAACTCTTCCAGAAAATTGCAGAGGAAGGTAAACTTCCAAACTCATTCTATGAGGCCACCATCACCCTAATATCAAAACTTGACAAAGATGCTACAAAAGAAGAAAACTACAGGCCAATATCACTGATGAACATAGATGGAAAAATCCTCAACAAAATTCTAGCAATCAGAAACCAACAGCACATTAAAAAGATCATACACCATGACCAAGTGGGCTTTATCCCAGGGATGCAAGGATTCTTCAATGTCCACAAATCAATCAATGTAATTCACCACATTAACAAATTGAAAAATAAAAGTCATATGATTATCTCAATAGATGCAGAAAAGGCCTTTGACAAAATTCAACACCCATTTATGAAAAAAACTCTTCAGAAAGCAGGAATAGAAGGAACATATCTCAACATAATAAAAGCTATCTATGACAAACCCACAGCAAACATTATCCTCAATGGTGAAAAATTGAAAGCATTTCCCCTAAAGTCAGGAACAAGACAAGGGTGCCCACTTTCACCACTACTACTCAACATAGTTCTGGAAGTTTTGGCCATAGCAATCAGAGCAGAAAAGGAAATAAAAGAATCCAAACTGGAAAAGAAGTACATCTCTCACTGTTTGCAGATGACATGATCCTCCACATAGAAAACCCTAAAGACTCCACCAGAAAATTACTAGAGCTAATCAATGAATATAGTAAAGTTGCAGGATATAAAATCAACACACAGATATCCCTTGCATTCCTGTACACTAAGCATGAGAAAGTAGACAAAGAAATTAAGGAAACAATTCCATTCACCATTGCAATGAAAAGAATAAAATACTTAGGAATATATCTACCTAAAGAAATTAAAGACCTATATATGAGGTGGATGAAACTGGAGCCAATTATACAGATTGAAGTAAGCCAAAAAGAAAACACCAATACAGTATACTAACACATATATATGGAAGCTAGAAAGATGGTAATGATAACCCTGTATGCGAGACAGCAAAAGAGACACAGATGTATAGAGCAGTCTTTTGGGCTCTGTGGGAGAGGGAAAGGGTGGGATGATTTGGGAGAATGGCACTGAAACATGTATAATATAAGAAACGAATCGCCAGTCTAGGTTTGATGCAGGATACAGGATGCTTGGGGCTGGTGCACTGGGATGACCCAGAGAGATGGTATGGGGAAGGAGGTGGGAGGGACATTCAGGATTGGGAACACGTGTACACCCATGGCGGATTCATGTTGATGTATGGCAAAACCAACACAGTATTGTAAAGTAAAATAAAGTAAAAGAAAAAAAAAGAAAAATTGGAGTTCATTTCTGGCTAAGGAATGGCCTCCAATATATAAGAGGAGACATGATACAATTCTCTGGATTAAGTGGGGGAAAATTCAGTTCTTTGCCTTTCTGTTCAAAGTCTGTAGAGCAGGAGCTGGTGTGCTTTTTTTTCTGTAAAGTTTTATAGCCCATACGGTCTCTGTTGCCACTACTCAGTTCTGCCATTACAGTGTAAAATTATCCATAGACAATATGTAAATAGATAGGCATAGCTGTGTTCCAATAAAGTCTTTCTTTACAATAACTGGCTGTGGCCCACTCTTGGTCCAAAGGCTATAGTTTGCTGACCTCTACATTAAGGGAAAGCTAGAATGTCCTCGTTGGAAATCCAGATAAGCAGTTTTAAAGAAGGTTTAGGTTTGGGAGCAGAAACGTTGAATTGATTGAAGCCAAAGGCGAGTATAAACTTCATTCAGCAGAGTTCAAGTGTAAACCTGGGGACACCAAATCTGGCTTTAGGGCCAAGGAACAGATACATCACAAAGGAAAAGAGCAAAACAATCAACAAATACAGGGAGGAAGTAATGAAGAATAAAGGAATGGATGAGTCAGGAAGAAATACATAAGCTGGTTCTGAATAGTAAGGGGAATGGACACAGAGTGTTATTCTCAAGGCCCAAGGTAGAAGCAGATACTATGTCTCCATTCCCTAACATTATTGTTACAGAAAGGAATACTTTTCATCCTTCATCCATCAAAAATAGAACAAAGAAAGGCTATTAGACCAAGTAGTCAGCTTGCAGAAAGTCAAAGAAATGGACAAAAGATTCTCTGTCAATTTCTCTGCATTAGCCCTGCTTAGTCATCACTGACGGGATGCAGCTCATCACTACCCAGCACTTAGAGTGAAGGTGTGATCTGGCTGCCAGACTACACAAGGTCACATCCACCTCTAAGCTCATACACCAGTTCTCCTTGCTGAACACACTCCTGTCAGTTGAAGCAAGATGGCTGCACCTTGGTACACTACACTGAGTGTGCTCAACTGATCTGACAGACTAAACAGCTAAAGGAGAGTTCATTTTGTTGCTAGTTTTACATTAAAAGTTTCCGAGAAGATGTTCGTACTTGTTTCACCCTAGATACTTCCAGGCATTTAAGCAAAATGCTTTTAGTGAAATGCAAATAATATAGGAAATGCTTTTGTTTTTCTTTTCTCACAAAAAATAGTCAAAAGACTACATCTTCTAGTTTCAAGGAGCATTTATAGTTATGCTTCTTCTCTGTCTTCAGCTGCTATTCTATTTAAAAAGGCAGTCTTGGTCCACAGCACTAAACATGGGCTTCAGTGGGTGAAATAAATAAATTAATAAATTAAAATTCAAGTTCAGGCAAGAGCTCTTAGAAAAAAAATAAAAAAGGAAGGTCAGGCAAGATTGGGTAGCCTGCATGCCAAAATGAATGAGGAAGAGGAAAGGGACTTAAAAACAAGCTTTGACACATGACCACTTGGTATTGTTTGAACAGAGCAGTTAAAGAGGGCAGGTGTGCTGTCTGTTAAAAGAGCAAGTATACAGGTTGCACTTGTCGTTTAATGACAATGGTCCAGGTGAGTCATAATTGAATATGTATTATTAAAATGCATTAAGGTACTTTTACTTTTTAGTTGCTCCATCTGCACAAATGCTGTTTATCAACCTTTCTATTTCTTGGTGATCATCTCCTGTCATTTAAGCCATTTCTAAAGGCAGTCTCTACTCTGATCACAATTCAATGTGGGAAAAAAAGACTGATAAGAAAAATAACTTGAAACAGAAATATAACTTAATATTTCAAAGCCCTCAGGCCTCCGATTAGACTATAACTCTCTGCACATAATCTCTTAAATAAATTGATTCTTTTTCAATATAAAAATAGTACAAAGCCTTTGAATTTTGAGCTAGCCAAGTTCTGTGAGCTCTTTGAATGGCAGAGCCAGAAAATAACAAATCTTATTTAATTAACAAAAGAATGAGATAGGGATGAAAAACATGATGTGAAGACGCAGTTAGAATTGATTGGAGCAGTGTTTTTAGCTGTAAATTTGGCAAGTAGACTTTGCTTGTGAGACAGGCAACACTAATTACTCTGTTTCCATTCCCACAGCTGATTCTGTGTTTAAAAAAAATTAAACTGCAAAGAAGTGGGGAAGCATCTGTGGGTGCATACTTTTGCACCAATAAAATAATTTTATTGAACTCCATTCATGTGCAAACTTAGAATTTAAAACCAGAAGATCTTATAGGCCTGTGTTCATTAAATATTATGTACCATTTTATATGGGCATGCTCATAAAAGGGGAATATGGAATACAATTAAAAGAAATAAATTCAACATGGCTTTGACACTGTAAAATATTCTTGTCGCTGTGTGTCTTTAACTGACTCCTAACACCAAGGCAGAACCAACATCCCAATGATGGGAGAATTCAAAAGTGGTTTGTTTTCATGTTCAGAATTCATTATATTTTAAGTGATATAAATAGTCTAGTGCCTATACACTCACAAGGACCAAACTGACTGGGGAAGTATTTTATTGCCTATCATTCTTTGTTCCCAGTTACATTAGAAAACATATATGAGTTTGTCTCTGTATTTCCTGTTCTACATAAAACTTGTCCAAAGTCATCTTACACCATTTTCAAGTAGCTCAGTTGGTGGGAAATTGGTGGGGGGCAAGAATTAGAGGTGTCAGGAAATTGTAATGTTTACACCAACTCCTCTTAGCAATAAACAAGGTTTTATTAGTTGAACGACACACATGGCAACTAGAAGAAACAAGAGAACCAACCAGGTTAGTGCAAGCAATTTGGGATACATCTCCTAGGAAAAGATTAGGACAGAGATGCTGGTGCTCTAGAAGCAGGAGATTTAGCCTGGCCTCCACATATGGGCTCTGGGGCCACTAAGGACAAATTAGATATTAGAAGACTTGATGACCTTTCATTACATGGTTCATTCTTAGTTGTTGTTCAGTTGCTCAGTTGTATTCAACTGTTTGCGACCCCATGGACCACCGTCTGTCAGGCTTCCCTGTCCTTCACCATCTTCCAAAGCTTGGTCAAACTCATGACCATTGAGTCAATGACACCATCCAACCATCTCATCCTCTGTCATTCTCTTCTCCTCCTGCCTTCAATCTTTCCCAACATCAGAGTCTTTTCTAATGAATCAGCTCTTCACATCAGGTGGCCAAAGTACTGAAGCTTCAGCTTCAGCATCAGTCCTTCCAATGAATATTCAGGACTGATTTCTTTTAGGATTGATTTGCTCGATCTCCTTGCAGTCCAAGGGACTCTCGAAAGTCTTCTCCAACACCACAGTTCAAAAGCATCAATTCTTTGGTGCTCAGCACTCTTTATGATCCAACTCTCACATCCATACATGACTACTGAAAAAGCCATAAGCTTTGACTATACAGAACTTTGTCAGCAAAGTAATGTCTTTGCTTTATAATATGCTGTCTAGGTTGGTCATAGCTTTTCTTCCAAGGAGCAAGTGTCTTTTAATTTCATGGCTGCAGTTACCATCCACAGTGATTTTGGAGTGCAAGAAAATAAAGTCTGTTATAGAGCTTAACTTTTGGCAGTTTATCTTCTGGTCCCTTGCTTAATAAAATACGCACTGAAGCTAGTAATAGAGTAATGGTGACAGGGCAATTGCTATTCAACCTCTCAGAAAAATACCATGAATTGGCCACTCAGATCCAAACAGTCCCTGAAAGGTGAGGATATATTCAACTTAGTGTTTGTTCTGGAAATGATTCTATCAGGGCTCAATCAGTGCTGATCTGAGCATTAAATATACAGTACTAACATTACAAAAACAAATAAAAAACCCAGAACATCTTTTTGTGTGGGTTTTAAGAACATTCTGTAAATGATTATTTATTATCTGCTAAGGTATTAGCATGTTTAGTCACCCCACAGGGGGACTCTTATACCCTCATTTCTCTGAACTTCTGTGTAGTGTCCTGTCTGGGTTCCCATAATCTACTCTTCTGAGAGCACCTACAGGAAGTATCACCATTATGAATGATCTTTCCTATTTTCCTTGACCTCACTGTTCTCATGTGAACAGTGCAAAAAGAATTTCAAAATGCAATTTATATTTCATGTTTCGATACTAACTATACTAAGTTGTAATGAGGATACCCAGGCTGGGTCTCCAGTTTATACAACATGCCTTCCTCCCAATATGTCATGTGATTCTTAGGTGTTATCTAAATCACATTCTAGGAACTGGGAAATCTCTTTAGTAGGAAAAAAGAAAAGTCCTATTTCAGGATCCCAGGTGGCCAGTATAAAGTTAAACTTGCTGATACATAGACCTCATTTCAGTTTAAGATCCTGGAATGCATAGTTCCAAAGAATAACAAAGAGAGATAAGAAAGCCTTCCTCAGTGATCAATGTAAAGAAATAGGGAAAAACAATAGAATGGGAAAAACTAGAGATCTCTTTAAGAAAATTAGAGATACTAAGGGAATATTTCATTCAAAGATGGGTACAATAAAGGACAGAACCAGTATGGACCTAACAGAAGCAGAAAATATGAAGAAGAGGTGGCAAGAATACACAGAACTACACAAAAAAGATCTTCATGACCCAGAAAACCACAATAGTGTGATCACTCATCTAGAGCCAGACATCCTGGAATGTGAAGTCAAGGGGGCCTTAGGAAGCATCACTATGAACAAAGCTAGTGGAGGTGATGGAATTCCAATTGAGCTATTTCAAACCCTAAGAGATGATGCTGTGAAAGTGCTGCATTCAATATGCCAGCAAATTTGGAAAATTCAACAGTGGCCATAGGACTGGAAAAGGTCAGTTTTCATTCCAGTCCCAAAGAAAGGCAATGCCAAAGAATGTTGATTGCCCTCATCTCACACACTAGCAAAGCAACGCTCAAAATTCTCCAAGATAGGCTTCAACAGTACATGAATTGTGAACTTCCAGATGTTCAAGCTGGATTTAAAGGGCAGAAGAACCAGAGATCAAATTGCCTACATCTGCTGGATCACTGAAAAAGCAAGAGAATACCAGAAAAACATCTATTTCTGCTTTATTGACTACATTAAAGCCTTTGTCTGTGTGGATCACAACAAACTGTGGAAAATTCTTCAATAGATGGGAATACCCTGCTTCCTTACCCTTCCTTACCTGCTTCCTGGGAAACCTGTATGTATGTCAAGAAGCAGTAGTTAGAACTGGACATGGAACAACAGACTGGTTCCAAATTGGGAAAGGAGTATGTCAAGGAGTATTGTCACCCAGCTTATTTAACTTATATGCAGAGTACTTTATGCAAAATGCCAGGCTGGAAGAGGCACAAGCTGAAATCAAGATTGCCAGGAGAAATAGCAATAACCTCAGATACACAGATGACACCACCCTTATGGAAGAAAGAGAAGAACTAAAGCACCTCTTGATGAAAGTGAAAGAGGAGAGTGAAAATGTTGGCTTAGAACTCAATATTCAGAAAACGAAGATCAAGGCATCCAGTCCCATCACTTCATGGCAAATAGATGGGGAGACAATGGAACCAGTGAAAGACTTTTTATTCTGGGGGCTCCAAAGTCACTGCAGATCATGACTGCAGCCATGAAATTAAAAGATGCTTGCTCCTTGGAAGAAAAGCTATGACCAACAGAGATCACGTATTAAAAAGCAGAGACATTACTTTGCCAACAAATGTCCATCTAGTCAAAGTTATGGTTTTTCCAGTAGTCTTGTGTGGATATGAGAGTTGGACTATAAAGAAAGCTGAGTGCTGAAAAATTGATGCTTTTGAACTATGGTGTTAGAGAAGACTCTTGAGAGCTCCTTGGACTGCAATGAGATCAAACCAGTCAATAAAGGAAATCAATCCTGAATATTCATTGGAAGGACTGATGCTAAAGCTGAAACTCCGACACTTTGGCCACCCAATGTGAAGAACTGACTCACTGGAAAAGACCCTGATGCTGGGAAAGATTGAAGACAGGAGGAGAAGGGAATGACCGAGGATGAGATGGTTGGATAGCATCAGCAACTCAATGGACATGCGTTTAAGCAAGTTCTGGGAGCTGGTGATGTACAGGCAAGCCTTGCATGCTGCAATCATGGGCTCACAAAGAGTTGGACATGGCTGAGCTACTGAACCAAACTGAACTTAGCTGTTTTCCTCTGACCAAGCCTCAATCTTGTACTCATATTGATTACTGTATCTCTATCCTACTGTCTCATGACTGTGATGAAAGTGACCTTGATTACAGTTCCATTATCCTGTGTCCTCCCTGACTGAAGTCAAGCTCTTCCCTGTCTTACTCTTCATTATTCTCTGTTTGAACCATAGTTCCTTTATCAGGCTACATGCTCTCAGCCATCCTTATCACCAACAGCCCACTTCCAGCTCTTCTAGATTCTATGTTTGATCAAGTCTTAGCATTCTGACAAGATCACTTTCTTTCCAGTCCTCATGCCCAATTTGTTCAAAAGCATTTAGAACATTCTTAGATGCTCAAAAACTAGCTGCAACTCCATCTTTAGATGCTATACTCCTTAATGAGCACAGAAACACACTACATTGATTCTTCCTTTACATGATGGATCATTGTTTCTCTGTCGCTATAGCTGCCTCTTGTTCTTCCTTCCACACCATAAATAGAGGGCTCCCCTCAAGGTTCTCTCTTCTTCAATCATCTGCTATTTTCTTTCTACATACACCCCCTCAGAGCCCTCAGCTGTTCCCATTGTTACAACCATCATCACTAAGCAACTGACCTCCAGGTCAGCATCAGTTTGGAACTCAGGTCCTTAACTTCCAACATCCTGTCTACCAGATCCTTAGTTGAATAACTCCAAAACTAAGCTAGTCATTTTTTCTCACAAATCTGTGCTTCCTTCAAACAATCCCACTTTTATTGATTGTACCATCATTTTCAAGGCATTAAGACTCAAAATTTTGTATATTAACCATTTAATCTTGCCAACCACTTCAGATTATCACTAAAACCTACTGATTCCCTATCACATTTCCTTTCAGTCTCTCAGTGAAAACTCTAATACAGGTCTTTAGTAACTCAAAACTATATGTTTACCTTAATCTTCTATTTGCCTACCTCCAACCACCCTGTATACCACCATAAGGTTAATCTTGTTAAAATTATCTAGCTATAGCTTTGGTAGCCACCCATTAATTATAACTATATTTACCAAAAAATAAAACACATAACATTGGTTTAAAATGGGAAAATATTTTAAATAGTAACATTTATAATCACAGAAATAGAAAATATATTAATTCAATGATTATGTAAAAAAAGCTGGCTTAAAGCTCAACATTCAAAAAACGAAGATCATGGCATCTGGTCCTATCACTTCATGACAAATAGATGGGGAAACAATGGAAACAGTGACAGATTATTTTCTTGGGCTCCAAATTCACTGCGGATGGTGACTGCAGCCATGAAATTAAAAGACGGTTGTTCCTTGGAAGAAAAACAAGGATCAACCTAGACCGCATATTATAAAACAGAGACATTACTTTGCCAACAAAGGTCCATATAGTCAAAGCTATGTTTTTTTTTTCCAGTAGTATGTATGGATTTATGTATGGATGTGAGAGCTGGACAATAAAAAAGGCTGAGTGCCAAAGAAATGATGCCTTCAAACTATGGTGCTAGAGAAGACTCTTGAGAGTCCCTTGATAGCAAAGAGTTCAAACCAATCAATCCTAAAGGAAATCAACCCTGATTATTCACTAAAAGGCCTGTTGCTGAAATGCCAATTCTTTGGCCACCTGATGCAGAGAGTTGACTAACTGGAAAGGATTGAAGGCAGAAGGAGAAGGGGATGAGATAGGACAAGATGATTGGATGACATCATTGACTCAATGGACATGAGTTTGAACAAGCTCTGGGAGATGGTGAAGGACAGGGAGGCCTGATGTGCTGCAGTCCATGGGATTGCAAAGAGTTGGACACAATTGAGTAACTGAACAACAATGTGAAAATGAATACAAAATTTTAAAAATCAGTCAGTTTAAAGCAAAAATAAGTGAAATATAGTATAGATTGTAGGAAAGCATGGGAGATATTGGATTAATTATGACCTATTGAATAAAACCCATATGATTTGATTTCCTCTGTTTTTTCTTAATATTTCAATCTTGTTTCACACAACCCAGCTATACAAAATTATATCTTCCCAACAAGGGACTTAATTTAGCATGCCGTGAGAAATATCAACCACTTCAGATATGCAGATCATACCACTTTAATGGCTAAAAGTGAAGAGGATCTAAAGAACTTCTTGATGAAGGTGAAAGAGGAAAGTGAAAGAGCTGGCTTAAAACTCAACATTCAAAAAATGAAGATCATGGCATCCAGTCCTATCACTTGTTGCCAAATAGATAGGAAAAATGTGGAAACAGTGTCAGATTTCATTTTCTTGGGCTCTAAAATCACTGCAAATGGTGACTGAATCCACAAAATTAAAAGACACTTGCTGCTTGGAAGAATAGCTATGACAAACCTAGACAGTGTTTTAAAAAGCAGAGACATCACTTTGCTGACAAAGGTCTGTCTTGTGAAAGCTACTGTTTTTCCTGTAGTCATGTATGGATGTGACAGTTGAACCATAAAGAAGGCTGAGTGCTGAAGAATTGACACTTTCAAACTGTGGTCCTGGAGAAGACTCTTGAGAGTGCCTTGGATGCAAGATCAAACCAGTGAATCCTAAAGGAAACCAACCCTGATTATTCATTGGAAGGACTGATCCTGAAGGTGAAGCTCCAGTACTTTGGCCACCTGATGCGAAGAGTTGACTCATTAGAAAAGACCCTGATGCCAGGAAAAATTGAAGGCAAGAGGAGAAGGGGGTGACAAAGGATGAAATGGTTGGATGGCATTACTGACTCAATGGACATGAGTTTGGGCAAACTCCGTGAGATAGTGATGGACAGAGAAGCCTGGCATGCTGTGGTTCATGGGGTCACAAAGAGTTTGACACGAATTAGTGACTGAACAACAAAAATGAATGAAATGTATGCCATTTCATTATGTTTGTGAGTTTGCCAAAAGGCAATAGGCCAGTGAGGAGAGGGAGAAATAGTTCAGTGACAAGCATTATAAGTTGGAAATTCATCAGTAATAGGAGCCAAAGTCAAAGGAGGGGACTAAACAGCAAATCAGGCCGGTAAGGCAAGCCAAGGATGGAGGCAAGAATCAGGAAATGAGGCTAGTCATCAAGGAGGACAAACTGAATGATGGGGTGTGATACCAGGTGTAGTTGAGGACCAAAAGAATTATTCAAAATCTAAATCTGTGATTGCTTAGAAAACAACAAAAGTAGGCCTAGCTCCTTCAGTACCCCAAATTCAATTAGATTCTTTCATATTTGTGACTTAGTCTTGTTATTCTCACACCTGTAGTTCCCAATCTCCTGATATTTAGCTTTCTAAATCCTACCAGGTTTTGCTGCCCAGCTCAACTCCTACTTTTTCTAAGGACTCTTACATGATAAGCCCAATTGGAATTGATGCCTTCCTTCTTTGAACTGCTGTAGCATTTATGATCACTTCTAATCTCATGAAGTGATGTCAGCAGGTTCTGCTTTGTATCATAGTGGTTTACATACATGCTTTATCTCTGCTTCTTTGGAAGCTCTTTAAGAAGAACAACCGTGACTTATATATGTAAATCCAACAGTACCTCGTACAGTACAAATATTTTTCTGTAGTAAATCCCTGGAATATAGGCTTATTTTGTTCCAGGTCTGTAAGGGAATAGTTTTTCTTATGGTGTGCTTAACGTCTGTTCAGTTTGTTTAATATGTAAACAGAAGCCAAGAATGCTCCCTACAATGTCTTGGAGGTCAAAGTAATGACTGCCAACTGCAAACTAATTTGGGGGGCAGGTGTTTGGATTGGTGCTAATCAATGTCTGTTTTTATGGGGAAGAGGGAACAGTGACATTGAATTCCCTTCTCATAAGGAATAGATATATATGTGTTTTTATGGATAAATTATTTTGAGACCATTGCTTGTACCCAGGGAGGATTATCATGTAGCTACTTCAAATCAGCTACTTCGGCCACCTGATGCGAAGAACTGACTTATTTGAAAAGCCCCTGATGCTGGGAAAGATTGAAGGCGGGAGGAGAAGGGGACGACAGAGGCTGAAGTGGTTGGATGGCCTTACCGACTCAATGAACGTGAGTGTGAGTGAACTCCGGGAGCTGGTGATGGACAGGCGTGCTGCTGTTCATGGGGCTGCAAAGGGTCGGACACGACTGAGCGACTGAACTGAACTGAACTTCAGATCAAGCGGTTTAATAAAGTTCTCCCATCTAAAACATGAGATCTAGTTATTTTGCATTTCCAGGTTCACAGTCAGGTAGGAAGGTGTATATATAAACATGCGTATGTATTTGTAAAGAATGTCAGTATATAGCAAAAGAATTTAGTAGGAATGTACTTGCATTCATATGCTTTTACATATTTTTGCCTTCTTAACTTTAGGGAGTTTGATCCTGATGGCTAACAATCCTCCTGCATAAATCTTACAGAACTCACTTTTATTGTAAGGGGTTTTAAAATGTTAACCTTCTATTTGATCTGTCATGAGTCATCACTCCTGACCCATATAATTAGATATAAAAATGAAAATATAACACTTCAAGTTTCTGTCATGAATTCTGTTTCTAAAGAGAGAATTAAGATCTCATTTGAAATAAAAGTGAATTTTCCCAAACATGAATACTCATAAATTTTAGCACAATAAAGAAAATAAATTCATTATAATTGTTGCTGTTATATCTAATACACTGAAAAATAATTCTTACTCTTTGATATTAATTTAATCATTGGTACAATCTGTTAAAATAAGCACATATTAGCATTCATCTGCTATAGTCAACCACCTCTCTCAGGTGCCATGGGGAAATTAAAAGTATAGACTTTATATGTTGTTCTTTCCTCTCCTGAAAAAATTATCTTAGAATATAATTGTAGGTATATGATAAACAAATATAAAATTGTTAGTGATAAAATTAAAATTCAGTAAAACTTTATGTCTTAATACACACTAAAATGGAAAATGAATATTATAAAAATAGGTATTACATATTAGAGATTCAGACTAAAAATATCAATATGGATTATATATTCAAGTCAATCTTACTGTCCTCTTAATGAACAATTGATTTTTATCCATTTTTAAAATGTAGTTGTTAAATATATATTTTAAATTATCTGTAAAAATTACATGAAAAGCTTTTAGATTCTTTGATAGCTTGATAGATTCTATTTTTCCTATCAGTATGAAAAAAATCACTGATTAGCATCTTTAAATTAAAAAAAATTTACTAACTCATAATTTATTCCTGAAGATTTTAACTCAGTGGCACTGTCCCCATCCATCTTGCCCATTCCACTCTCTGACTAATGTTCAAAATATTTATTATCACCTACCTAGACTAACTCCTAATTGTTTTTCCTCCTTACAATATTTTCTCTTTCTAGTGCATCTTAGGGTCACATTCACATTTTTATAGTTTACTTCTGATCTTGTCCTTCCACTATTTCACTATTCAAAAAAATATATATTGATGACTTTTTTCTGCTTATAGAATAAAATGTGAATTCCTTAGCTTGGTGTTCTCATTAGGTACTGCTTTCTGAACTTAAATCTCATTATATGCATCCTACTCCTTATATAGAGTTCATGTTTTCCCACTTTAAGTTGTTCCTCCTGCCTGAAAATCTTATGCTCTTCACTTTGACACAATCCTTTCAAAATGTCCTAGAGTTCATGTTATTCTTTAAGATGCATTAAATGCTTTTCTTACATAGATCCCTCAAAGATCTAATCCAATTAAGTCACACTCTTCTGAAATCTGGCTGTAGACTTTGGAAAAAGATACTTCTCTGGAGAGGCAGCAATTCTAGGGAGCAGAAGAAGACAGATTATTTCTCTTCATTTCAGAATCTGTAACAGAATTCCCATACATACAGGCTTCACACATAGACATACCTTAAGATGTGGTACATTCCAGCTAAAATAGTTCTCCTGTGAAATTTATGTAAGATAGCATCATAGCACATCATATTTCTTCTTCATTTCTGTACTATTTTTCCCTGCATTGTGAAAATTCCCTAGAGAAACAAGACCTGGAGCTGACTATGACTCCAGCCACCAGCTCCTTGCTGCAAAATCCAGGCTCAAATTGAAGAAGGTGGTTTTCCCTAAAACCACTAGATCATTCAGATACGACCTAAATCAAATCCCTTGTTATTATACAGTGGAGGTGATTAATAGATTCAGTGTACTAGATCTGGTAGACAGAGTGCCTAGAGAACTGTGGACAGAGGTTCTTAAACCATTCCCAAGAAAAAGAAATGCAAGAAGGCAAAATGGTTATCAGAGTAGGCCTCACAAATAGCTGAGAAAAGAAGAGACATGAAAGGCAAAGGAGAAAGGGAAAGATAGAACCAAATAAATGCATAAGAAAGTCTTCTTAAGTAAACAATGCAAAGAAATAGAGGAAAACAATAGAATGGGAAAGACTAGAGATCTCTTTAAGAAAACTGGAGACACCAAGGGAAAATTTCATGCAAGGATAGGCACCTGTCTCTTATACACATCTAGATGTGTATAAGAGACAGGGTGTGCTGNTCTTAAGTAAACAATGCAAAGAAATAGAGGAAAACAATAGAATGGGAAAGACTAGAGATCTCTTTAAGAAAACTGGAGACACCAAGGGAAAATTTCATGCAAGGATAGGCACAATAAAGAACAAAAATGGCAAGGAAATAACAGAAGCAGACGAGATTAAGAAGAGGTGGCAAAAATACATGGAAGATCTATTTAAAAAAAAAAAGCCCTTAATGACCCAAGGTAATATGATGGTGTGGTCACTTACCTAGAGCCAGACATCCTGGAGTGTGAAGTCAAGTGGACCTTAGGAAGCATTTCTACGAACAAAGCTGGTAGAGATGATGGAATTGCAGCTGAGCTATTTCAAATCCTAAAAGATGATGCTGTTCACATGCTGCACTCAATATGCCAGCAAATTTGGAAAACTGAGCATGGCCACAGGACTGGAAAAGGTCAGTTTTCATTCCATTCCCAAAGAAAGGCAATGCCAAAGAATATTTAAATTGCTGTACAATTGCACTCATTTCATATGTGAGCAAGATTATGCTTAAAATCCTTCAAGCTAGGCTTCAACAGTATGCGAACACAGTACTTCCATATGTACAAGCTGAATTTAGAAAAGGCAAAGGAACCAGAGATCAAATTGCCAACATACTGTGGATCATACAACAAGAAAGGAAATTAAACAGACAAACAAGAAAAGCTACTGCTGCTTCATTGACTATGCTAAAACTTTTGACTGTGCAGATCAAAACAAACTGTGGAATATTCTTAATGAAATAGGAATATCAGACCACATTACCTGCCTCCTGAGAAACATGTATGCATGTCAAGAAGCAACAATTACAACCGGACATGGAACAACAAACTGGTTTCAAATTGGGAAGGGAGTACATCAAGGCTGTATAGTGTCACCCTACTTATTTAACCTTATATGTAGAGTACGTCATGCAAAATGCTGGCTGGATAAAGCACAAGCTGGAAGCAAGATTGCTGGAAGAAATATCAATAACCTCAGATATGCAGATGATACTACTTTCTTTAATGGCAGAAAGTGAAGAGGAACTAAAGAGCCTCTTGATAAAGGTGAAAGAGGAGAGTGTAAAAGTTGGCTTAAAACTCAACATTGAAAAAACAAAGATTATGGCATCCAGTCTCATCACTTCATGGCAAACAGATAGGGAAAATGTGGAAACGGTGTCAGATTTCATTTTCTTGGGCTCCAAAATCAATGTGGACAGTGACTGTAGTCACAAAATTAAGACACTTGATCCTTGGAAAAATAGTTATGACTAAACTAGACAGTGTATTAAAAAGCAGAGACATCACTTTGCTGAGAAAGGTCTATATAGTCAAAGCTATGGTTTTCCCAGCAGTCATATACAGATGTGAGTTGGACCATCAAGAAGGCTGAATGCCAAAGAATTGACACTTTTGAACTATGGTGCTGGAGAAGACTGAGAGTCCCTTGGACTGCAAGGAGATCAAATCAGTCAATCTGAAAGGAAATCAATCCTGAATACTCATTGGATGGACTGATGCTGAAGCTGAAGCTCCAATACTTTGGCGACTGATGCGAAGGGTCAACTCATCAGAAAAGACCCTGATGCTGCTAAAGATTGAAAGCAAGAGAAGGGGGTGACAGAGGATGAACAAGTTTGATGGCATCACTGATGCAATGTATATGAGTTTGAGCAAACTCCAGGAGATAGTGAATGACAAAGAAGCCTAGTATGCTGCAGTTAATGGGTTCTCAAAGAGTCTGACAACTGAACAACAAAAGAAACTTTACCATTTTCAGCCTTCCCAGATTGATAGCCTTTGGAAATGTGTTAACATCATCCACTCTTTACAAGCAACCTACATAGGATGAGCTTTGAAAGGAGCATTTGAATATTTCACTCTATAAATTGTAAACATATATTATATATGTATATTTTTAGGCTTGCCTCAAAACCCATTATGATAAAAAGCACAAATCACTGTATGTTCACAGCATATTCAAGTAAATCATGAGTATCTGAAGTAATTAAGGATAGGACAATTGTAATTATATCTTTTGAAAGAAATGGATTGCTAGGTGATCTGTCATTTCATAAAACGTGGAATAAAGGATCTCAAAAATCAAGGGCTTAATTTTCACCATCGTTGCAAAGAGGCATTAGGTATCCTCAGCCCAAAAAGTCCTGAGCTATCTGCCTCTCCCTGACAAAACATCAAAACTGATCTTATTCAAAGTCTGCCACATTTTCAGTCCTGCTTAAAACTGAAAGGACATAGAATTTTCCCTCTAATGATAATTTTAAGAATTGGTTTTCTTCACTTTTTGGAATCTTTTTGTTCACTAAAAGTATATCCTCACTAAACCTATTACTACAAAAATAAGGGTTTTGATGTTGAAATTAGGGATATTGGAGCAATCTCTTTATAATCATTCCCTGTTTTTTTTTTTATGAAGCTGTTCAGCTATAATTTTCCTTCTCTCATTTCTGTTTCCAGGATAGTTATTCTTTACAACCCACATGAGCTAAAGTAGCCTTGGCCCAACTCTAGGAGACAAGTCATCATGTAGAGTAGTTAGTAGAAGTTAGAACTTCTACTAACTATTTAAATTAAAGTGACTACAAGTCACTTAAATTCAGTTTCTTCATTTATAAAATAGGCAATAAGGCAAGTGATGAGAAATACAGAAAATAAAGCATGTTAAGAACTTATTAGTAGCTCTGATATGTGCATATGGGCTGGATAACAAACATTCTTTCTCCTTTGTCTGGCAGGAAAGAGAGTGCTTGGTCAGCTTAGTCTCCTCTATTCCTCACACCTTCCAAAGCTTCTATCAGTGACTGTCCTTGGGCTTTTGTGATGAAAAATCATGTACAAAGCATGACTACAGGAAGCGTACAGGAAGATACTAGGGATAACAACATTGGAGCAGGTCTTAGGTGTGAGAGTAGCCATTTATGTAAGATCATTCAATAGAGGGGGGGGACACAAAATTTGAGAAATTTGATTGTGGAGTCAGTGTTTTCAAGAGGCTAGAGAAACACAAGATATATTATTCAAAATTTGCTTCTGACAGAGGAGCCAAACTGAAAGAGTTCTCAATGACCAAAGCTCCAATAATTTGAGCAACGAAATAAATAATATTAAATTATAACCCATAGAATAAAATATCCATGAGTCCACAGTGCAATAGGGCTTCCCTAGTGGCTCAGTGGTAAAGAATCTGCCTGCCAATGCAAGAGACTCAGGTTCGATCCCTGGATCTGGAAGATCCCCTGGAGTAGGGAATGAAACCCATTCCAGTGTTCTTGCCTGGGAAATCTCATGGACAGAGGAGCCTGGCAGGCTACAGTCCACAGGGTTGCAAAGAGTGTGACATGACTGAGCATGCACAGTGCAATAAGAAATTGAACAAATAAATAAATGGTGGATCTTGCCTCTAGTAAATACTGATGTCTTATTGAAGAATTTTAGTTAATAAATGCAGACTATAAGAGGAAAAGAGCAACCATCATTAGAACTCCAGAGCTCTTCTAAAATTAGGGGGCAAAAGTTTGATGAAAATGGAATATTTGTTGGTTTTATTAATATTAAAGGGTAAAAATAGTTTGTTTACTATGGAGAAACTTAGTAGATAGTATCTTAACTAAGAGATCATTGCTAACATCACCAGTAATAAGACAAATCAATGTCATGTATTTCTTGATATGATGCATTGAAAAGGGCATATCACTTATGTAATGCCAGTCCTCCATCCAATAATTAGGAAACATTAGAAAAACACAACTCAAGAAATATTCTATAAAATAATTACCTAGTTTTCTTCAAAAGTGTCAAGATCATGAAAGAAAAGGAAAGACTATGAAATTATCATAGATTGGAAGAGACAAGACACCACAATGAAGTGTACTGTGCTATCCTGGATTGGCTCCTGGAAGAGGTAAAGGACATGAGTGAAAAAGAACTGGCGAAAATAATGAAGTCAAGTCGACATTTGAGTTAATATTATTGTACCAATGTTAACATACTTTGGGTAATTATATCATTAAAAATATCAGTAATAACAGAGGAAGTTGGATGAAGAACATTCAGGAGGTAGCCATATATACTATCTTTGTAACTTTTTTTGTAAGCCTATAATTATTTCAAAGTAAACTATATTTTTGTTCGCTACACTGTTCTGTTGTTGTTGTTTAGTTGTTAAGATATGTCCGCCTCTTTGCGACCTCGGTCCATGGGATTTCCCAGGCAGGAATCCTGGAGTAGGTTGCCACTTCCTACTCCAGGGGACCTTCTCCACGCAGGGATAGAACCGGCATCTCTTGCATCACAAGCAGGTTCTTTACTGATGAGAAGCCCAACAGTGTTCTAGGAGAGAAATATGTGGGTTCTGCTAATTGCCCCCTTAATCCTCAGGGACACAGGCATATTTACCATGAAGTTAATGAAGATCAAGCTTTAGGTTGAACCTCTCACACTGAGCCCTCTTCAGATTGAGCCCTCTTAGGGGTCTCCTAAGATGCTAAACTAAATTCTGCATTCATAATTGTGTGTGTGCGTGTTTTTTTTTAAAGGCCTCTCCTATTTCCAGAGCTACTGCAGATCTTTGTTCAAAACCTATCAATCTCTACTTTTAGCAGAAGTGTCCTTGCTCAAAACCTGTCAACCCCCCACTTTTAGCAGGAGTTAACACAAATCTTTAAGTTGAAGGGTCCAGACGTAAGAATCACTAACTCAATGGACACGACATGAGAAATTCTGGGAGATGGTGAAGGACAGAGAAGCCTGGCATGCCACAGTCCATGGGTCACAAAGCATCAGAGATGACAGAGACTGAACGACAACAGCAGCAACACAGATAGGAAGCTATTAATACAAACACATTAAAGACAAGCAAGCAACCAAACAGGTGGAACCAGCTGGAAAGATGGCGAAGAATCTGACCTCCAGCATCTTATTTCATGCTGGTTTTATTGCATTAGCATATTAAATGGCATGCCTACCAACAGCATTTTGGAAAGCTCAGCAGTGGCCACAAGACTGGAAAAGATCAGTTTTCATTCCAATCCCAAATAAAGGCAACTCCAAAGAATGTTCAATCTAATGCACAATTACACTCATTTCATATGCTAGCAAAATAATGCTCAAAATATCCAAGTTAGGCTTCAACAATATGTGAACCAAGAACTTCCAGATGTTCAAGCTGATTTATAAAAGGCAGAGCAACCAGAGATCAAATTGCCAAAATTCCTCTTGGACCAAAGGAAAAGAGAATTCCAGAAAAACATCTACTTCTGCTTTACTGACTATGCTAAAGCATTTGTGTAGGTCACAACAAACTGGAAAAACCTTCAAGAAATGGGAACACCAGACCTGTTACCTGAGAAACCTGTGTGCAGGTCAAGAAGCAACAGTTAGAACCCAACATGAAACAACTGACTGGTTCCAAACTGGTAAAGGAGTATCTAAGCTGTATATTGTCACCCTGCTTATTTAATTTATATGCAGAGTACATCATGCAAAATGCTGGGCTGGATGAAGCACAAGCTGGAATCAAGATTGCTGGAAGAAATATCAATAACCTCAGATATGCAGATGACACCACCCTTATGTCAGAAAACAAAGAGGAATTGAAGAGCCTCTTGATGAAAGTGAAAGAGGAGAGTGAAAAAGCTGGCTTAAAACTCAACCTTCAGAAAATTAAGATCATAGCATCTGGTCCCATTACTTCATGGCAAATAGATGGGGAAACAGTGGAAACAGTGACAGACTTTATTTTTTGGACTCCAAAAAAATCACTGCAGATGATGATTGCAGCCATGAAATTAAAAGATGCTTGCTCCTTGGAAGAAAACCTATGATCAACCTAGACAGCATATTGAAAAGCAGAGACATTACTTTGCTGACAAGGTCTGTCTTGTCAAAGCTATGGTTTTTCCAGTAATCATGTATGGATGTGAGAGTTGGACTATAAAGAAAGCTGAGCACTGAAGAATTGATGCTTTTGGACTGTGGTGTTGGCGAAGACTCTTGAGAGTCCCTTGGACTGCAAGGGTATCAGACCAGTCCATCCTAAAGGAAATCAGTCCTGAATATTCATTGAAAAGACTGATGCTGAAGCTGAAGCTCCAGTACTTTGGCCACCTGATTCTAAGAGCTGACTCATTAGGAAAGTCTCTGATGCTGGGACAGATGAAGGCAGGAGGAGAAGGGGATGACAGAGAATGACATGGTTGGATGGCATCACCGACTCAATGAACATGAGTTTGAGCTATCTTTAGGAGATAGTGAAAGGCAGGGAAGCCTGGCGTGCTGTAGTCCATGGGGCCACAAAGAGCTGGACAGGACTGAGCGACTAACACCACCACCACCATCAGCAGCCATGATAGGACATTAAGGACCAAAAATGGATGAAAAGGGGGTGGCACCCAACTTTGTTGAGAAAGCCCCACCCCTTCCTCCATAGACTAATGCATATGTCTCCCCATCATTAGCTTCACTCCTCCTTTCTTTGTCTTTATTCTTTAAAATTTTGTCCTGGAATTTTTTTTTTTTTTGGTTGATAGTAATAAAAAATGATAGAATAATAATGCAAACATAAGTATGATGCTGTGAAAGTGCTGCACTCAATATGCCAGCAAATTTGGAAAACTCAGCAGTGGCCACAGGCATGGAAAAGGTCAGTTTTCATTCCAATTCCAAAGAAAGGCAATTCCAAAGAATGCTTAAACTACTGCACAATTGAACTCATCTCACATGCTAGTAAAATAATGCTCAAAATTCTCCAAGCCAGGCTTCAGCAATACATGAACTGATGCTCAAGCTGGTTTTAGAAAAGGCAGAGTATCCAGATATCAAATTGCCAACATCTGCTGGATCATGGAAAAAGCAAGAGAGTTCCAGAAAAACATCTATTTCTGCTTTATTGACTATGCCAAAGCCTTTGACTGTGTGGATCACAATAAACTGTGGAAAATTCTTCAA
>SJYX01022398.1:101730-118023 GCA_006410675.1 Oreotragus oreotragus
GGAGGGACTGGGGGCAGGAGGAGAAGGGGATGACAGAGGATGAGATGGCTGGATGAAATCACCAACTCGATGGAGGTGTTTGAGTGAACTCCTGGAGTTGGTGATGGACAGGGAGAGCTGGTGTGCTGCAATTCATGGGGTCGCAAAGAGTCCAACACGACTGAGCGACTGAACTGAACTGAACTGAACTGAAGTATGTATCATTTAAGGAGAATGTATCATAGGCTAGATAACTCCTTTGGAGGCTTGTTATTAATAATCTTGTTTACTGAAAATAGTCCGTTTTTCCTTGCTAAGACTTTTCAGCCTTTGAGTCCCTGAATCAGGGAAGTGAGCTAGATAGTTCGTGAAGAAATCAGAAAAGAAATGGAGTAAAATTTTGAGATCTCAAGAGAAAACTGTAAAGTCAGACTAGGAAGGAAGTATGACTTATAGCATATTATCAACTTTGGGATATTTTTCCCTGTATTTTGTAATTTATCACTCTAGATAGAATATAAACTTCTTACAGAAAAGAGTAAAATTTAGGTAATTAAGCATGCAGCAAACTGTTTAACACAAACGTACTATTGACTGATGTATAAATTTGTCAGCTATTGACCCTGAGAAGGGAGAATCTGTGATAAAATAGTGAGAGTGATAAAATAATTCCAATTCCACTTCTTAAACTTTCCTTATTCATAATAGTTATTTCTTGCACATCAGATATGTTCACCAGAATATGGAGTTCCTCTCTTAGGAATTCTCTAATTTAAAATAAAAGGTCATGACCATAAAGTTACCTTTGGTAAAGTGTGTGGCTGGAATCATCTCGCACATAAAGAGTTCATGTTAAACTCCTGAACACATTTTTTTTTCCCCTTTCCTTTTCCTTTCTCCAGCTAAAAGACTGAGATTTTACATGTCAAATTTCAGCCCAGAGAGATTTTTTTTCCTGTAGTGATGTTATAGATCCTGACAGGAATCAGTTACTATAAAACTGCTGACAGATACTTATCTTTAACATGGCTAGTGGGCACCACTGTGTCCTAAATCAGTTAAGACAAAAGCAAAAACTCATGCTATGTGTAATCCCTCCAAGGTCTAGCACCAATCAAATGTACAGCGCTGTTTTTTTTTTTAAACAGAGCCAATAATCAAGGAAGCTCATAGACAGACAAAGGGAGATACAACACTCTACAAGCTCGCCACAGAAGTAAGAACTGACAGAGTTTCTATTGAATAATTCAATATTTCAGGCTCCCAGCTAATCAATACTGAATATTCATTGGAAGCACTGATGCTGAAGCTGAAGCTCCAATACTTTTACCACCTTATGCAAAGAGCAAAAGGAGAAGAGTGTGGAGAGGATGAGATGGCTAGGTAGTATCACTGACTCAATGGACATGAACTTGATCAAACTCTAGGAGATAGTGAAGGACAGGGAAGCCTGACATGCTGCAGTCCATGGGGTCATAAAGAGTTGGATACAAGCAAGCGAACAACAACAAAGCTGATGAACATCCTCCAAGAGAAACACCAGCAGAGAGTATGGAATTTGAATCTGGTATATTTTCTTTAACCAAGTACGAAACGATGGACATCACAGTGTTTCAGCAATCTGCCCAGCATCCCAGGACTCTGCCTTTAGAACAAGCATTCTCTCAGTTTTGTCACCCTTTTCTCTCCAAACAAACGTATACTTAAGACATGAGGTACATCCTTTGAGGCCACTTTTCCCAAGTAGAATTAAAATAGCACTAACACATGACACTATAACGTTACAAATGATCATTTATAAAATAATCATTCCATGTGTTAATATGAAGATAATAAAGGCAATGATTTTGCTATGCTTTGCAGTTATTTACTATAACTTGATTCAACTTAACATGCAGGTCAAATATTGTTGCAGCAGAGTATAATTTACTCATATAACACTGAACCAACTTTATCATCCTTGGTTAATAACCTCCTTACCTTAAACAATATTTAATTCTGTGAAATTCTAGAGAAACCCCAAAATCTGGATAATCTTGTATTTGTGGGAATCAGTGACATTAGAGAAATAAAATACACAAAGCATAATAATGTTTACTTTCTCAATTATAGAGGCTGGACGCTGCTGCTGCTAAGTCACTTCAGTCGTGTCCAACTCTGTGCGACTCCATAGATGGCAGCCCACCAGGCTCCCCCATCCCTAGGATTCTCCAGGCAAGAATACTGGAGTGGGGTGCCATTTCCTTCTCCAATGCATGAAAGAGAAAAGTGAAAGTGAAGTCATTCAGTCATGTCCGACTCTTAGTGACCCCATGGACTGCAGCCTACCAGGCTCCTCCATCCATGGAATTTTCCAGGCAAGAGTACTGGAGTGGGGTGCCATTGCCTTCTCCAATAGTGCCTGGATACTTGAGGCTGGATACTTGAAGCAAATATGGTAGTTATCGCATTTGTCTTCTTTTAAAAAATGCTTTTGAGTTGAATATCCAAAGCTAATTTGACAAGATCTTTTAGGAACATGAGCATCTTCCTTGGGTATCATTTCAACAGTCAGTAAATTATCTTGAAGGGGACGTGGGTTTCTTTTCATAACCAACAACAGAGAACCATGTTGGCAGCAGAGATAACTGGATTAGTCTAGTTGTCCTTCTAATCTGGGACCTGCACTTGATGATAAATGAAAATTCATTGTAATTTGTTAATTGTGAAAGACTGGTTATAAGGCTAGGCAAGCTGCCTAGATATTGTCAGGAATGCTTTGGTGACTAATAATATCAGTCTCTTCTTTCTCACAGTTTTTGCAAATCTATGCTGCCATGTTATTTTAAACAGGTAACTAATAAGGATCAAAATGCAAGTATTAGTCTAACAGAGATAATTAAACAAACCTTTATCTGATAGCATTTCAGTAGGGAAGCCAAATGAAATCTTTTCCAGAGCAAGACACAGGATAAATAATACATATGAACATTAATGAGGATTTGTCAGGTGAGTGTCTACCTGTGATGACTGGTTAAAGGAAGAGACACCTGGATATTAGGTGCTGAAAAGATAGACCTTGCCTGATTTATTACCCATTAAGCTGTGGATGACCTATGCTTTAAGCAGGAATTCTTACTGCTGTGTCTACTGGGGCAGATTGAAGTGTCTTTAGTATTTCAGGTGAGACCTGAGATATTGCCATTTGTGAACAGTCTGAGAGAAATAGACTAATGACTTTAAAGAACATTATGGAGAAATACAAAGAACATGGAATTTAGGAACAGAAAGAAAACAACAACAATCTGGGTTTGATTCATGGCTCTGTCTCGGCCTAGCTGTTCGTCCTTAGTGAGAGTGAAGTCGCTCAGTCATGTCCGACTCTTTGCGACACCATGGACACCAGGCTCCTCCATCCATGGGATTTTCTAGGCAAGAGTACTGGAGTGGATTGCCATATCCTTCTCCAGGGAATCTTCCTGGCCCAGGGATCGAACCCAGGTCTCCCACGTTGGACAGACGTATTACTGTCTGTGCCACCAGGGAAGTCCTGGGTCATCTGTATAGCTTCCCAGGTCTTGTTTGATCTGTCTTAGTTCTAAGAGGGAGAAGGGCTTATGGACCCGAGTTGGTCCAAATTCTCCTCCAGTTTCAACTAAGGGACATACTCGGGCTGGCTTTTGTGGAGGGGGTGCTTCCAGATATGGGGGCATGTTTGGATACAAGGAAGACGTACCAGGCCTCTCGGGAGCTGTGGGAGGCTCCAGTCTCTTTGAGGGGATGGGAGGTGAGACTTTACAGGGGGGTTCCTTCTCTTGGTTGCCTGTGCCTAACACCATTTGCTTAGTAGGCTCACTTTTAGGGCGTACAACAATCCCATACTTAAGACAGAGTTCCTTCATATCTCTTAGTTGAAAGAAAATTTGGACATAGGGGATCTCTGTCCATTTCTCTTGTCTTTTGCAGAATAATTCTAGCTGCAGGATGGTATTGTAATTTAAACTCCCATCCTTAACTAAGTCGTTTAACTTCTTAGAATCTCAGTTTCCTTTTCTGTAAATGGAAAGAGCAGGATTATCTTGCAGAATCATGCTGAAGATAAAATGAGACAAGCTTTGGGAAATTCCTGAGCAAATATTAGGAATTCAGGTAGATAGAGTCACAGATATGATTAACTGTCTTCAACTACATATATCCTCTTTCATGCTACACATAGTCATTTCATTTTTCTCTCTCTGACTTGATTTCACTCCATAAATCTTTCTACCACCACCCCAACACATGTGCTGTTTAATCAAACTAAACCTGTCTAATTCCACCTTATGTTATAAATCATACCTAACCTGTCTAAAATCCTTTAACATATAATGGCTCCCTATAAGCTGTTCTAATGAGTAAATCCAAGACACTAATTGAAAATGAACTTCAACGGCAGAGCAGATCTCTACCACTCCTCAGAAGGGGAGGTTGCAGGTCTCCCTGAAGTGAAAGCTCTTCATTTACAATGAACAGAAAGAAAAAAGGGGGAAAAAAAACTACTGAGAACAGTAGAGGGGTGTGCAGAGCCATGTTTCTCAGAGCTTGGGTTATAGATGATGTCTTTGGGGCAGAGTTTAGATGCCTGTGAAATAAGCCAGGACATTATATTAATTAGGACTGCTCTCATATGCAGTAATATATCATAGCAAATTAACAAGGACTGAAAGAGAGCTCATCTTCTCTTACACATCTTAGGGCAAAAATTACTTTTGAATAGTAACAAAGTAGTTATACAAATTGACATAGAAGACATTCCCTCTGTTGTGATAAAATTGGCTTATGTATTCCTCCTCTTTCCTGCAAGGTAAAGGTGTAGTCCAAAAGAAGTTGAATAACAATACTGATTTGTTTACTGAACAGCTCATGAAAGTTAGGAATGCCTTAAATGTTTTTTCAGCAGGCAATATAACATGTCGGCATATGCATAGAGCCCAAAATGGCAACAATATGATTAATTCTCTCTGCACATTTTTTTATATTATCTTTATCATTAAAAACATTTAGTACGAAGCCTAAAGAATACATTCCTTATTCCCAAAAGCAAAACTATGCCAAACATTCCAAATGAATGTAAGATGAACTGTAATTTGATCACTGTATTTTCAGGCTATAAAAGAAAATTCTCAAAGTACCAAACATGCCATCTTAAGTATCCGTAGAGAAATAAGAGGAATGTGACTTTAAATCTTAGCCTGGGTACAAACCCTGTCTGTAAATGAATTCATTTTGGCAATTTTCTAATCTCATTATACCTTTTGTCAGGAAAATGATTTATCAGAATTACAATGTGTAATGCTGTATATCTTGTGAAATATAGTCATTTGGACCAAGACAGTATCATCATTTGACTCTTTCAATATATGATATTTTCATTAGCAGCAGGATATTCATTCCTTCCCCTCTACTCAGCAGGGCTATAAATAGAGAGGCCAGCCAACCAAATCACACAATATTGAAAAGGTCAGAGAAGTACAGTATATTACTATAATTTACAGAATGTTGTTCGTGAAGTATTAAAACTCTTGACACCTTATTTGTGCAGAGAAAATAATGAAAACATAAAGCAGTGTACAGTGGTCACATTATCAGTGCTGTGATGGTGGAGACAGTATTGAATGAAGCTTTCCTTTGCAGTGAAACAGGAATTAAACAAGCAGGAAGGTCTATTTAGGTAGTCAATAACAAGACTGCACTTCCTCCTATTAGATCAATATAGGATTTTAAAATAAAGAAAAGGAATCAAAAATAAAGTGAAGAAGCATGAAAGAATAAAGCGAAGAAGCACACTGCTGAGGATAAAGGCACAGTCCGTTATCCTGTTTCCAGAAGAAACTAAAACTTATGGTCTAATTGGCAGAGCTGGAAGATGTCTTCTTTAAGAATACCAGTTTCAGATCAGGCATCAGTGGTCAAATTTTACCCAGTTACATTATGATTTAGGATGAGCCAAAGGAGACAGACTATGTAATCTCATGCTAGAGTTTTGGTCTTAATATTTCCAGCCTGAGTTGTCAAATTCTTTATATAACTGAGTTAAAGTAAGAACAAAAAGATAATTGCTCATCTGTACTTCAGCAAATGTTATTTGTGGGAAACATCCATATAACTTCATAAAAAAGATGCTGAAACCTAAAATCTTATCAAAACAAAAGAAGTTAAAGAGAGCCATATTTGAAACTGTTGACCACATTTTCCCCACCAGTAACTTTATCCAAATGCTAGATATTCTACTGCATGTATTCAAGGGCATTTATTTGCTGCAGAAGCTGGAAGAATGCTTAATTCCCAGTTCCACAGTTTTCTATTTCTTCTTACTACTGTTGTCTTATGAGGTCAATATTTCTCATTACCTAAAGTAATTTTTTTTCTTAAATAGGTTACTATCCCTACAATGTATTCTTCATATTCTTACCAAAAGGAACTTTTTTTAAATTGAAATTTGATATTATTTTTTCCATCCTAAACCTTTTCTTGTTGCCATCTTAAATAGAATCCAAACTCTTCCACCTGCCATTCATGGTCCTCCAGGATCTAAAACTTGACAGTATCTTTGGATTCTTGTCCTGCAAAGCCCTACGCAAGTGTTATACTACTGACATCAGTTCAGTTCAGTTCAGTCGCTCAGTCGTGTCTGACTCTTTGTGACCCCATGAATCACAGCTCACCAGGCCTCCCTGTTCACCACCATCTCCCAGAGCCCACTCAGACTCACGTCCATCGAGTCCGTGATGCCATCTCATCCTCTGTCGTCCCCTTCTCCTCCTGCCCCCAATCCCTCCCAGCATCAGAGTCTTTGCCAATGAGTCAACTCTTCGCATGAGGTGGCCAAAGTACTGGAGTTTCAGCTTTAGCATCATTCCTTCCAAAGAAATCCTAGGGCTGATCTCCTTCAGAATGGACTGGTTGGATCTCCTTGCAGTCCAAGGGACTCTCAAGAGTCTTCTCCAACACCACAGTTCAAAAGCATCAATTTTTGGCGCTCAGCCTTCTTCACAGTCCAACTCTCACATCCATACATGACCACAGGAAAAACCATAGCCTTGACTACATGGACCTTAGTCGGCAAAGTAATGTCTCTGCTTTTGAATATACTATCTAGGTGACATCAGTCTCCTGAAACTAATCTTATGGAGATCACATGGAAAATCTGGTCAAGCCTGACCCTCTCAGCTCTTGCTACATCACTGCTACCACTTTTTCTTCTTAAAAGAATAGAAGGGTGCTAACACATTATGGGCCTTCTCCCAATGAACACCACTGGACTTTTCTTAAAGCAGAATAAAAGGTACAAAATTGTGTCAAAAATCACTACATTTGTCTCATGGTAGAATGAATAATTTGTGTAAATCTCCTTATGTCACTGACCATATGCTGATCTCCCCAGTATATTTACCAAACTAAAAAGGAGACAATGAAAAATGTTTAAGAGAAAAGAAAGGAAAATAAAGAAGTGTAGGAGGGTAGGATGGAGTAGATAGAAAAGTAACAGTCTCTAATAAAGTAATTTAACAGGGCTTTTGCCATTGGGTTAGTCTATTGGCTTGGTTCTGATTATTAGTGTGTAAGCTTTGTCCATGAAGGTTATAATCAAAGGCCAAAGCACGTCTTCCATTTTCTGGTACAGCCACCTAGGATTTTTCTACAGAAAAATCATGTTTTTTACTATCAGAAAAAAAAAATCACCTGTTATCAGCTGCCAAAAAAATGAGTGAGGAATACCAATTCTGGCATCCTGATGGACTTCTAGCCTCCAGAACTGTGAAACACTATACTTTTGTCATCTAGGCCATACAGTCTATGGTGTGTTGTTATGCCAGTCCTAGCAAACTAATACAAACTCCATTATATTTTCTCACATATAAAATGGATCTCAGTAACATTGTCTGTCTCACAGATTTTGTGTGAGGATTACATGAGATGTGTTATGTAAAATTCTAGCACAATGATCAGTATATTCAATAAATTTTAATCATTTTTGTTATTCCCACCTGAGGTTTCCTTCAATAGGCAATGCGTGTGTACTCAGTTACCCAGTCATGTCTGACACTTTGTGACCTTCTGGACTGCAGCCCACCAAGCTCCTCTGTCGATGGGAATTTTAAGGCAAGGATACTGGAGTGGGTTGCCATTGCCTTCTCCAGGGCATCTTCCTGACCCAGGGATCAAATCTTTCTCTCTTTTTTTAATTAATCGATTTATTTTAGTTGGAGGATAACCGTCCGAGCTAGCAGGGAAGCCCGGAGGATAATTAGTTTACAATATTGTGATGGTTTGCCATACGTCAGTATGAATTGGCCACAGTTATACATGTGTCCCCTCCTTCCTAAACCTGCCTCTTACCTCCCTCCTCACCCTTTCCCTCCCAGCTGTCACAAAGCACCAGCTGCATCAAAGATAAAACTCTCACTGATTATCTATTTTATATATGGTGTATATATGTTTCAATGCTATTCTCTCAAATAATCCCATCCTCTACTTCTCCCTCTTAGCGCAAAATTCTGTTCTTTATGTCTGTGTCTCCTTTGCTGCCCTGCATGTAGGATCACCACTACTATTTTCTAGATTCCCTATATATGCATTAATATATGCTATTTGTCTTTCTCTTTCTGACTTACTTCACTCTGTATAATAGGCTCTAGATTCACCCACCTTGTTGTTCATTGCAGCACCATTACAACAGGGAGGAGGTGGAAGCCACCTAGATGTCCATCAGCAGATGAATAGATAAGGAAGTTGTGGTACATATATACAATGGAAAATTACTAAGCTATATATGCATTAATATATGCTATTTGTCTTTCTCTTTCTGACTTACTTCACTCTGTATAATAGGCTCTAGATTCACCCACCTCGTTGTTCATTGCAGCACCATTACAACAGGGAGGAGGTGGAAGCCACCTAGATGTCCATCAGCAGATGAATAGATAAGGAAGTTGTGGTACATATATACAATGGAAAATTACTAAGCTACATAAAGGAATGTGCTTGAGTCAGTTGTAGTGAGGTGGATGAACCTCCTGTGTCTCGTACTACAGGTGGATTCTTTACTTGATGAGCCATCGTGGAAGCCACAGGCAATGCATTCTTTGCTAACCTGTTCTTATGAGCTTTTATTTATTTAGCTAAGGTAAGAAGCCATCTATTTTCCTCATTATTAGAATATTTTCTTTTCCCTCTTACATTTAAAAATATTTTGGTTATATATTTATATGTGAAACACACTCAAGGAGACTTCAGGTAAGAGGCAGGTTTAATATATACCAGTTACTAAGTGGCTTGCTTTGAATTGCTTTATACCCCAGTCATGAAAAATATCTCAAAATTGAGTACCTTTGAAGAACAGATCCCATTCATTACTCAAAATCACTTTGTCTGATGAAGAAGAGCTGGTTCAGATTATATTAGAGTTGTGGAATTATCAATTCCTCTAATGTTACTAAGAGTTTATGATAATAGAATATAACTAAAATGTATTTTAAATAAGTGCAATAAATAAACTGATAATATTTTGCTTCAGAATATTAAGAATGACTCATTTTGCTAAAATTTAAATATAGAAATATATCTTAGAATATAAAATCATAAGAGTGCTTTAGAGAGAATTTTTATATCATTATATCATCTTTCTGGAAAACTAGAATCCAGAAGAAAAAAAAATCTCTTCCTAAGCACAAAAATTATACCTTTAGAAACAGGCCATTATGGTATGAAGCACCCCAGGGTATTAAGTGACCTAAAACTTTGAATTTGACATTTATTTATATATAAGACATTTCTTTAATATGGCAATAGTTTTTGTTGAAAGTTTTGCTTTTAAAGCTAATGTATCCTACTCATATTACAGTGATCATAGCCTGTTGTTACCAAGACAAGTTTTACTAAGAATTGTACACTCTGGAAAGAGTAGTCTAGATGCCATGAGATGAAGTAGTGTGTTAGAGACATCACCTGACTTCAGAGTCAAAGGTATGGGTCTCACTCCACTATCACCTGCTTCTTTGTCAGGAAAGTAGCAGAAGCTACTTTGTGCCTTGGTTTCCTTGTTTGTATACAGGGAGAATAATATCTGCTGTACTTTTTCCTTGTTCGTATACGGGGAGAACAGTATCTGCTGTACTTTGATCTAGATTGTTATAAGTAGTAAGTGAGATAATGTGTGTAAAAGGCACACAATATTTTGACGTTGGTAAATATGAGTTATCAGAGCAATATCAAGTTCTTGTCTGGACATACTCCCTGCCAACTTAATTTCTATGATTTCTGCTTTGTTACAAGAATAAGGAAATGAAGGAAAATGTTGTTTTTATGAAGTTATAATTAGAAGCTGGTACTTATTTACAAAGTCTAACTGGGAATTGTTGGGGTATTTTAGTGGAGAGACCTTTTGTTTTCTTAGATGATTGACTGTTTTGCCACTACTAGAGCCATTATGTGTACTGAGAAGTTTGTTTATATGACATTTTATGCTGAAATAGCAAACTAGAGTTTGTATTGATCTCTACAGATAAAACATATTGAAATCCCATCAGTGGGTTTATTCCCACTGGTGAACTGCTGTCCTACATGCTGTGAACCTCTCTTCTGTGTTTATACACTAGTGATTTGGCACAAGTGAAACTAGTATAAGAGCAAGAGTCTATGTCTCTTCTTAATATGCTTGGGGATGAGAGATTGAAAAAAAAACTTTTAATTTATACAGTGGATTAGAAATGAAACTTGACCTCTCTTATGCCTTACTTTCCTTATTTGTTAAAGAAGGGTTAGCAGTATTTACTTTTCTCACTGTGGGGGTCACACAAAATAACTTGATAATGATTATAACATGCTGTGAAAACTCAGAGTTTTCTCTGTAGGTTTCTTATGAAAACAGCTCTGGAGCCAGAACAGAGTCAGTCCATTTTAAAGACTCTTCAAGACTAGAGTCCATTATAGTCTATCTTAAGACAGCCCATAAGTATGGCTGGGACCATCTTAACTACTTTAAGAACTTCTGTGCATGACTGCACTAAAATGCTTTTATGGACTTTAGCGACTGAGAATTTTTTCCAACAAAATTACTAACCATTTATTTGTGTGACAGTAGGCAGGTAAACTACACACACATGCACACACACACAGGTGTGTGTAGGGGTGTGTGTGTGTGTGTGCTCCCCAACTCTTTATTTTAGCATGGCAGACTATCAAAGTGTAATGAAGCTAAGCATTTATCTTTAGGTAAGAGAATTCTCCCTTCTTTTATTTTTATTATTACATCCATTATACATGTACTTAATGTTAGAATCCTCCTACATTGGATTATTTTAAAATGTGTTAATTTTCAATAATTGGTCATTTTAGACTCTTTATATACTTTGACCACCTGATGCAAAGAGCCTACTCATTGGAAAAGACTGATGCTGGGAAAGATTGAAGGCAAAAGGAGAAGAGGGTGGCAGAGGATGAGATGGCTAGATAGTATCATTGACTCAACAGACATGAATTTGAGCAAACTCTGGAGACAGTGAAGGACAGGGAAGCCTGGCGTGCTTCAGTCCATGGGGTTGCAAAGAGCTAGACACAACTTAGTGACTGAACAACAAATAGTGATTATAATTGATATCTATTTAATTATATCATACAGTGTGTTAGAGAACACACTGTAAGATTTTATTCTTTTGAGATATGTTGAGACTTGTTTATGATCATGCATATGATCTTAGAAAATATGTCATGGACACATTAAAAAAGGTTTCACTCCTATTTTTGTTGAAGTTGTCTGCAAACGTCAATTATATCAAATTAGCTGATAGTGTTACTTAGATCTCTATCTTCTTACTATTTTGGGTCAAATTTTCTAACCATTAACAACAAGAGTATTATGCAAATATCACTATGAATTTGCCTTTTCTCTCTCTAGTTTTGTCTATTTTCACTTCATGTGTTTTGGAGCTCACCTATTAATCGCATGCATTCACATGTAAGATGATCATGTCTCCCTAATTGCTCTTTTATCATGAAATGTCTACCTTTACCTTCAGAAATACTCTGTGCTGAGATTTATTTCATGTAATATGAGTATGGAGATACTAATACTGATGTATATTATTGTCACCTTGCTATGCAAATTCTTTTCTAGATGTCTGACGTATCATTTTCCTTTCCTTCTTTGAAATGTTCTGCATCTTTATATTTAATAGATATCTTATAGATGACTTATAATTGAGTCTTCCTTCTTCATCCAGACTTACATTCTTTGCTTTATAATTGGAACTTTTTTTTGGATTTTTATTTAAAGCAATTTCATATAGTTGGGTTTACCTCTTCTATTTTGCTAATTATTTTTAGTTTGTCCTTTTTAGATTTTGTTGTTTTTTATTGACTGTGGCTCCTTATTCATGGTTCCTTATTACATTCCATACTGTGTAGGAAATGACAGGAGCTGAAGTTGAACATAGAATTACAGAGAAATTATGAAGAAAGAATTATATATGCCATCCTAATTAATCTAAATTTTATTGTATAGATATTAAAGATTCATTAAGCTTTTATGGACATTTTTAAGATCTTCTTTTAACGACAGGATGCTTCATGGAGAATATGCGAATGAAACCTGACCTAAAAGAAGAAAAGTTTGTAGGGAATCTATGGAAATAGTCTGTCAAGACATGGGGAGAACTTGAAATTAAGGAATTCCAAATAAAGATGAAGAAGAGAGGATGCATTTGAGAAGAACTCAGAGGGGGAAATGTCAGAATCTGGTGATTGATAAGCATGGACATTTTGATAGTTAACGTTTCTAGATACTCTTAAATTTCTATCCTGAGAATGGTCTGAGGATGACTCAGGTGGTAAAGAATCTGCTACAATGCAGGAGATCCAGGTTTAATCTCTGGGTCAGGAAGATCCCCTGGAGAACACTGATGCTGACGGTACCACTTACTGAGCAAAGGAGAGTAGAGGACAAGTAGAATCGAAGGCGTCATAAGCTTGTTTCTGGGCTTGATGTGTTTTCAGATATCTGTGGGCACCTGGCTACAAATATTTAATGGGATGCAAGTTTGGAGCTTCAACAAAAGTTTGGTTTAGAGTAAGACATTTGGAAGTTATCCAATTATCTAACAGTTGAGTAGGAAGAAGGATGAAATTTCCTGAGGAATATATAATCAGAGACTTATGACCACTGTGATTATGTGAATGTGGACATGTGTGTATATACATGATTATGCATGAGGATATTTTAAATTGTTGAGTACAACATGAAACCTAAGGTTACCAAGTCGAACAAAACTAAAGAACATACACACTTAAAATTGATTCTATATAAATCAAAATTGACCAGGAATGTCCTTACCAATTCAATCATTAGCTTTATCTATGAAGTTTTTCTATGTAATGTTCGGCTTTTCAGGTTGCAGCTAGTTTAACAACACTGGAGCTTTTCAGTTCCCATTCTGATTGCATCTCTGTGAAGATTTTTAGTCTGTTTACTCATGAGAAGTTAATAACCAGCTTCACTGAATAAACAGACTAAGATCTACTTTAAAAAAGGACAACTGTTCAGTTTTACAACAGTGCCTTAGATTTCAATGTGGAAGATCCTAATTACATCCAGTTTCAGGAGAGGGTCAAATGTTTTTTGGATACTGAAACTTGGTTATATTGAATGATTCATAAACTTGTACTTTTCCAACATTTATGATGGATTTTTATTATAGCAATATTTAAAATATATTTTTAGACTTCAGGATTGCCTAGAAAAAATGGTTCATGCCACAGTTTCACTGGTAAGATACTAGGTTGGAAGGGGAAGAAGGAATTAGCAATGTGGAACAATTAAGGAATGAAGATTGAGATAAAAACAGTTACCTAGGATACCTGTGCTGTGGAAAATGACCTTTTCTTGTCTAGTGATTTCACAGGCTCTCACAGATGTCAGGGAAGGCAGTTTGCATCACAGGGCACAAACACCTGGACCTTGCTCTACTGTCTTNGAATCTATGGAAATAGTCTGTCAAGACATGGGGAGAACTTGAAATTAAGGAATTCCAAATAAAGATGAAGAAGAGAGGATGCATTTGAGAAGAACTCAGAGGGGGAAATGTCAGAATCTGGTGATTGATAAGCATGGACATTTTGATAGTTAACGTTTCTAGATACTCTTAAATTTCTATCCTGAGAATGGTCTGAGGATGACTCAGGTGGTAAAGAATCTGCTACAATGCAGGAGATCCAGGTTCAATCTCTGGGTCAGGAAGATCCCCTGGAGAACACTGATGCTGACGGTACCACTTACTGAGCAAAGGAGAGTAGAGGACAAGTAGAATCGAAGGCGTCATAAGCTTGTTTCTGGGCTTGATGTGTTTTCAGATATCTGTGGGCACCTGGCTACAAATATTTAATGGGATGCAAGTTTGGAGCTTCAACAAAAGTTTGGTTTAGAGTAAGACATTTGGAAGTTATCCAATTATCTAACAGTTGAGTAGGAAGAAGGATGAAATTTCCTGAGGAATATATAATCAGAGACTTATGACCACTGTGATTATGTGAATGTGGACATGTGTGTATATACATGATTATGCATGAGGATATTTTAAATTGTTGAGTACAACATGAAACCTAAGGTTACCAAGTCGAACAAAACTAAAGAACATACACACTTAAAATTGATTCTATATAAATCAAAATTGACCAGGAATGTCCTTACCAATTCAATCATTAGCTTTATCTATGAAGTTTTTCTATGTAATGTTCGGCTTTTCAGGTTGCAGCTAGTTTAACAACATTGGAGCTTTTCAGTTCCCATTCTGATTGCATCTCTGTGAAGATTTTTAGTCTGTTTACTCATGAGAAGTTAATAACCAGCTTCACTGAATAAACAGACTAAGATCTACTTTAAAAAAGGACAACTGTTCAGTTTTACAACAGTNATTCTGATTGCATCTCTGTGAAGATTTTTAGTCTGTTTACTCATGAGAAGTTAATAACCAGCTTCACTGAATAAACAGACTAAGATCTACTTTAAAAAAGGACAACTGTTCAGTTTTACAACAGTGCCTTAGATTTCAATGTGGAAGATCCTAATTACATCCAGTTTCAGGAGAGGGTCAAATGTTTTTTGGATACTGAAACTTGGTTATATTGAATGATTCATAAACTTGTACTTTTCCAACATTTATGATGGATTTTTATTATAGCAATATTTAAAATATATTTTTAGACTTCAGGATTGCCTAGAAAAAATGGTTCATGCCACAGTTTCACTGGTAAGATACTAGGTTGGAAGGGGAAGAAGGAATTAGCAATGTGGAACAATTAAGGAATGAAGATTTAGATAAAAACTGTTACCTAGGATACCTGTGCTGTGGAAAATGACCTTTTCTTGTCTAGTGATTTCACAGGCTCTCACAGATGTCAGGGAAGGCAGTTTGCATCACAGGGCACAAACACCTGGACCTTGCTCTACTGTCTTCCTGCTGCACACCCTGAGCTCAAAGAGATTTAAACATCATGGTCAGACTGATTGCAGGATGATGCACACATCCTGAAAGTGAGATGTGGATTATGTTTATGGCTCTAAAATATTATCATTCAAAAATAGCACTGCCTTTGTGAAAGCCTACAATGTTATTAAAATATTTCCCATTATCATCTTCCTAGAGGGCAGAAATAAATAGACAAGGCAAATAAGTTCTCTTAGGAATTCTGTCTTCTCATTTCTGTGGAAAATTCACACTCTTCATATGAAATGTATTTGTTTTCTGTTCAGACTGCAGTCTTTCTTACCCCAATTCACTGACAGCCATTCTGCTAACTTCATGCTTAACTGTATATCCTCAGGCTATGATAATTTATACACCCTCTGCCTACACAGGATGCTGCAGGTCAAATCGTGTTATTGACAGAAAATGTACAATGACTGCTGCTACCACACTACTTTTCAGTTCATGTTCTGTGCCTGGACTCCCGTATACACATAAAGTATATAAAGTACATGTTCAGGAGATCTGTAGAATCACACAAGAGAACAGGCAGTATAGTTATTATGCAGACCAGGAGGTTACTATGCAGAAATGTTAGAGGACAAGATTGTGTTCCTTCAATCCTGGTTCTGCCTTGCTATCATTCTTGAATACCTGATATGCTGTTTTACACATAATAGTTACTTAAAATATGACACTGAATGACTGTTTCAAAGAAAAGCAAGCCACTAACTGATATGTTGTGAGATAAAATATATGCTGATTCATATTCTTCCTTAATATTTCTCTTAAACTTATTTGCTAATTTTCCCTTTAGAGAAATAAAGAAAGCTGAGTG